>CAUYPK010081593.1:0-58379 GCA_963574355.1 Loris lydekkerianus
TAGCAACAACAACTTTAAAACTTTAAATAAAGTGCAGAAAACCGTAGCTTAACAGGTAATCAAGCTGTGGGTTATATAGTTGTGGGTTAAATAGTTCAGTGGAATTCAGTTCAGTTCAGCCGCCTACCTCTTCAGCTCAGCTGCAACTATTGGACTGAGCTGAAGCACCGCCCCCTTAAGCAGACGGCAGACGACAACTGGAGACTACGTGCATTTGATTAGGTGTGCGCGCACCGAATCAAATAACCTGTATGACCCGAGGATAAGCCGAGTTCCGGTTTTTCAGCACAAATTTTATGCCAGAAAATACTCGGCTTATACTCGAGTATATACGGTACCTACAGGGGTCCTCAAACTACGACCCACAGGCCACATGAGGCAGTGTGATTGTATTTGTTCCCATTTTGTTTTTTTACTTCAAAATAAGATATGTGCAGCGTGCATAGGCATTTGTTCATAGTTTTTTTGTTTTTTAAACTGTAGTCCGGCCCTCCCACAGTCTGAGGGACAGTGAACTGGCTCCCTGTTTAAAAAATTTGAGGACCTCTGAGGACATTAAAGGTTCTGTTTTATCTCAGGTTAAAGACATGACCTGTGTCTTGCCCAGGTCATTTTTAAAAATTATTGTTTCAGGTTAATTTAAGGGTACAAAGGATTAGGTTACAATGCATTTGTTGGGTAGAGTCCCTCTTATAATTGTGTCCTGCCCCCAAGAGGTGTGCCGTGCACCCTAACATTGTGCCCGGTAAGTGGGAACACATGTCCCCCTCCCACCTCTCCTCTCCCCACTCCCTCATTCCCCTGCCCCGACCCTGAATTGATTTGAGTTTTTCTCTAGATCATCTACCGGCGTCATATGAATATTGAGTACATTGGATTCTTGCTTCTTCATCTTGTGCCCAGGTCATCTTAATAACGGCTTTGTCTGGGGTCACAGCTTACCTATTTACCACTTTGTCCCCCAGTTGTCACTTGTGCTGTTGGCTCTTCCTCCCTTATGTTCATCAGGTAGAAGTAAAATGACATCTACATTTAATATTGGCACCTTGTAATTTTGGAAAATAAATTGTGCATAGATGGAAGTTGTCATTTAAAAATTCTCTTCTACACGTTTCCTAAAGGTAAGATTTTAACTTAGGCTGTGGCTTACGTGCTTTCTTTCCTGATCTCTCCGTCTGCCCTGTATCCCGGTGCTCGCCACGTCCTCACAATGGCATCCAAGGGAAAGTGTGAACACCTGAGTTCTCAGAAGGGACACGCTCACTGTCGGCCTCTTTGTGTTTTCTCACTGAATCCTAAGAACATCCTCGTCAGCTGGGTGTCATTTTCCCGCTGAAGAGATGAAGATGCTGAGGCCTGGGGAGGCTAAATGACTTCATCACAGGTATTGGCCACTGAGTATCGAATCTGAACTCCACCCTGATACTCTTATTCTAGATCTGGGTATGCACTTGAGGATTTGAGGCCACACCAGGGGCTGAATTTAGTAGATTTTGTGCCATCACTCACAAGCCCCCATTCACAAGTCTCAAGGTTTCACACTTTCTCTTGGGACAGTCCGAGTGTGTCCAGGGAACCGCGTATCAAACGGGGCTCCTGTTCCCAAGCTGTGCTGGAGGTTAGTATGCCCTGTCTCGGTCTCTTGAAAATCCCCCAGATTGCCCATCACATGTGGTCCCCAGCCAGTTCCACCTCTCACACTGGGAGAGCCGTCCTCTGGTCAGCTGAGGAGCAGAGAAAGCAGCTGCTGTGTAGAAGTCTGTGGGGCCTAAAGTGCTGGTCCTTCAACACTGGAGCTATGTGCGTAGGGCCCAGGGCTCACTCTGGCCCTACCAGCTGTGATACCTTTGGGCAGGTTCCCAAACTCTCTGTGCCTCAATGTTCCCAAGTGTGAAATGGGACTAATCCTGGGATGGTTGTAATTCTTCCTAGTGAGGTTTCAAAGATGAAACAAGAAAGTACAGGGAAAGGTCTCAGCGCAGTACCGAGTACATAGTGATCAATCAACTCCAGCTTCCCTCACGGTCACCATCACCGTCATCTCCATCAGCCCCATCAGGGTATCAACATTGTCACCTACTCCTCATCCCTCCCTGGGCTGTGCCCATCTACCAGGATGTCTGGTAGAACCACCCACCCTGCTAATTGACCTTGTAGATTTCTCTTCTTGGCTTTCTGTTTTTGTTCTGAATTGGATGGAGTAGGTTAAATGAAAGTGTGATTTGTCTACACTGATCTTCTGGGATGGCTGGTGGAAGCACAGGCTGACAGGGTCCTGGGGTGGACAGCGCCTGTGGTCACCAGCGTCCCTGTCACTGTGGGTGGGCTGGGGTTAGGGGCTGGGAGGATGGTCTTCTTGGAAGTGCCATCCAGGGCAGATCATTTCACTTCCTTCACCTTAATTGCCTTATATTAGATCATTCGATATGCAATGACCGATTCTGAATCAAAAGTTTATTATATCTCAAACAAGAAGCAGTACAACTAATTAAAATATGCACCTAAACTATCAACACAGTTTTGCCGTCTTAACATAGCGTGTTAATGCCACCAGTGAAGGAGCCTGGAGTGGCGAGGAAAGTGCAAAAGGGGTTTTCCACAGCTTGTTGAGAATTGAATATTTTTCCTTTCAAAAGAGGTCCAAAGGCTGGAAGCAGTGGTAGTTGGTTGGTGGAAGGTCTGGTGACTAAGGTGGATGACAGAGTTTCAAAGTTCAGCCTCTATAGTCTGAGCAGCATTGTTTGTGTGACATGTGGTGAAATGTCTTGCAAAAGGATTGGCCCATCTCCACTGCCTGGTCTCAGCTGCTTATTCACAAGCATCTTCAGCGTTCATTCAATTGGCTTCATGAAGCGTAGTGGATAAGACCAGCACTGGACCACCAAACAGACACCATCAGCTTTTTTGGATCAATATTCAGTTTTGGCCTGTGTTTCAGGACTTCATCTTTTCCCAGCCATTGTGCTGGACTTTTGCAGTTGTCAGAAAGAATCTATTTGTCATCACACATAGCAATATGTTGCGGAAATGGCTTGCCTTTATGTTGTGACAGCAAAGAAAGGCAAGCTTTGGGGTGATTTCTTTTCGGATACTCATTTAATTCACACAGTACCCGTCTATCCAGCTTCTTCCCCTTGCTGAATCGCTTCAAATGGCCCAACGTATTGTCAAACCTTGCTGCTCATGCACCTATGGGTTCAGATGGACTTGCTTCCAAAACAGTTTTCAGCTTATCATTATCCACCTTGGACTCAAACCGTGGATGCTTCAGGCGTGCATTAGCCACATCCTTCCCACACACGTTGTGGACGTTTTGAGCTGTCCGTGCTACGTTGTTTTTAAAACTCCTATTAAAAAGGAACGTGAATTTTTGACTTATCCATGGTTTTACAAAAATCACTCCAAAAAAAGTGAAACATAACCATGAACCATGATATGTGTTTGAAAGAATGAGGAATGTGCTTTCACAATAAAAATAAAACAAGAAGTGTCCCAGTGTCAGCGATAACTGTCAAACTTAGTACTTAGGGGAATCAGGCATTCTTATATCAGTGGCTGATGGAAGTGTGGTGGATGGGGGGGGATGGATACCTCAAGACGTAAGTACTGTATTGCTAGAGCTGCTGTGGTAAGTGCTGCAAATCAGGCACCTGAAACAACTGAAATGTCCTCACTCGCAGCTCCAGGACCTGGGAAGTCCTACATCAAGGCATGGCAGGTCTGTTGCTTCTGAGGGTGGCGAGGGAGAATGTTCTAGGCTTCCCTTCTTGGCTTGTGGGTGACCGTCTTCTCCCCGTGTGTCTTCACATCATCTTCCCCCGTCTGTATCCAAATTTCCCCTTGTTATAAGAACACAATCATGGTGGATTAAGGTGTCCCCTGCTCCAGTGTGACCCCATCTTGACTGACTGATAAGGTCATGTTCTGTAGACCAGGAGTTAGGACTTGGATATGGGAGTTAGGACTTGGATATGGGAGTTTCAGGGGACATGATTGAACCCATGCCCCTCTGCTGTGAGGACCCCCGAGATACAGTGCTCTGTCATGGCAGGGAACGTGGAGCTTCTGGAGCTTTGCACAGGCAGATACAAACAATCCCTGACGTTTACTGAGGCACTGTCTGTGCTGTCGACCTTACCCCCAGTTTACAGGGGAGGAAGCAGAGGCACTTACTGGGCCACAACCTGCCCAGGGACACACAGATGTGAGGTGGTGTGTCTTTGTCCAATTGGGCGCTGTAGCCTGAGTGGTGTAAACAGCAAAAACACTTATTTCTCACAGTTCTGGAGGCTGGAAGTTCTCCCAGAGTGAGGTACCTGCAGTCTGTGGGGTCTGCAGGTCTGTGGGATCGTGGAACCACTTCCTGAGTTACAGGTGACACTTTCTTGCTGCGTCCTCACGCGGCAGAGAGCAGAGAGGAAACAAAGGCTCTCTAGTCTCTTCTTGTAAGGACGCTAATTCCACGGGGGGCTCCACCCTCTCCACCCGATCACCTCCCTAAGGCCCCACCTCCTAATACTATCTCTCTGAAGATCTGGGTTTTAAGAGACGGATTTGGGGGGATGCCAACATCAGACTATCACATGGTAGGGCCAGATTGGCACCTAGGCAGGCTCACCCCACAGCACCCAGTAGATGCTGGCCAGTGGGCCAGTGGCCAGGACTTAATGCGCAGGAGCTGGGGGCAGCAGACAATCAGCCTGGGAGAAGAGGGGGGACAAGTAAGAGGGGGAGCAAAGTTCCCCCTGGAGTCCGTGGGTTACTGTGAGGACCCTGGAGTTGGAATACAGGCTGGTACGAGGCCACAGGGTGCGGCAAAGCTGCCAAGCCCTGCCCTCCTCTCAGAGTAGCTGATAAGCTCCTTGGGATCAAATAGAGCCCCCTAGACAGGGACAAGTCCCCCAGAAAGTGTAAGGTGCCAGCTGGCTACCGGCTCTTAGGTTGAGTGCAGCCTGAGACTTAAGAAAAATTAAAATGCTAGAACCTATTGATAAGGGAACTGCAGGGCCACAGGCCATCCTTTGGGGTCTTGGTGGAGCTGCACAAGCCCAGGACCCTGTGTGTGGTGGCCCAGCTGCTGCTCACCTGGAAAGTCACTTGCAGTCTAGAAAGTACCACGCTCTGTGTAACTTCCCAAAGCCACCAGTGTATTTTCAAAGGGGCTGTGAGGGACCTCGAGGATTGAGGGCAGGTCTTCAGCACCTATCTCTGGATACGTGTGGTCACCACCAAAGGATCCCACTCCAAAGCCCCCTCTGCTGTGACTCCCCATTGCCTCGGGAACCATGGCATTCGAGGCTCCTGGAGATCTGGACCGTTTCTCCATGCTCAGTCTCCTCCACCCTGCTCCAGCCTCACCAAGCTCCCGCAGGTCCCTGAGAACTCCAGGCTCTGCAGGCCTGTAAACCTCACCCCTGTCTAGAAGCTTCTACTGCCCACCCCCTGCTTAGACTGCTTGGTCAACTCTGCTACTTTTTCTCCCTTCAGTGGGCGTGTTGCTTCCTCCAGGAAGACCCCCCTGAGCACAGTGTCAGCTCCTTCCCTCCTCCATGTTCCCTGTGATGTGATCCACCTGGTTCCCTAACATCCTCTGTGCCCGGCTGCCCACCCCACAGCTGTGTGACCCTCTTCCTCACCAGCTGGTTCAGACTCCAAATCCCAGCTCTGGCCAAGGCCTGTGAAATGTTTGGGGAGCGAGGGACTCGGCGATAAATGAACATAAGAAGGTATTTGCTCCATTGCCTGTGGGAAATGGAGACTTGGGGGTTTGGGTTTTTTTTTTTTTTTTTTAATATCAAATAAATTTTATTTATTTATTTATTTATTTTTATTTATTTTTACATATACATGTGTTTATTAGGTTTCCATTTTTTGCCTTCACAAAATTGAAGAGGCTTAAAATTTAACAATAATAACGATGTTTAAGATAAGGACCAGAAACAAAAACCTCGTAAAGAATGAACGAACATAAATACATTCAGAAAAGAAGTCAGAGAATTGCTGCATCGAGATATTAAGCAATAATGATAATTAATAATAATAATGCAAAGAAAGTAACATTCACATTGTCAAATAAGAGTATGTCTATTATAGAGTGCTGGGTTTTTTGTTTTGTTTTTTTTTTAAACAGAGTTTCACTCTGTCACCTGGGCTAGAGTGTTGTGGAGTCAGCCTAGCTCACAGCAACCTCAAACTCTCGGGCTCAAGTGACTCCTTTGCCTCAGCCTCCTGAGTAGCTGGGACTGTTTGGCCCTGCCACTATACCTGGCTAACTTTTCTATTTTTAGTAGAGACGAGGTCTGGCTCTTGCTCAGGCTGGTCTCAAAATTCTGAGATCAAGGGATCCTCCTGTCTCAGTTTCTCAGGGTGCAAGGATTACAGGCGTGAGCCACCAAGGAAATGGAAACTTCTGGCTGAAGGGACTGCCACATGATGGCAATGCTGGGAAGTGAGGTACAGACGCTGGGGTGTGTGCCGCAGACAGGAGGTCATCCCAAAGTCTCACAGTATCGAGTGCTGCCCACCTGCCTGGCATGGTAACGTGTTGTACGCCCCGCAACCAGCTTCTGAGGGGGTAGAATTACTAATTCTAATTTTGCAGAGGAGGAAACCAAGACAGGAGGTAAAGTCACTTGCCTGAGGAAGTTGTAGCCCCTGAAAGGAGGCACAGGCTTCACCACTTCCTGAACTGGCCTCTTTGCTATGTCTGATGTGCTCTGGGGAGCCCTGGTGTCGGTTATGGTGAGGGCAGTTATCATGAGGATGTATTTACAAAGCACTTTCCTGAGAGACAGGATCTCACCCACCCTCTGAGGAGACCAGGCATTGGTATTCCTGCCCCCAACCCATTGGTATCCCTGCCCCCAACCCATAGACTGGAGAAGTTACACTTTTCAGATCAACTCACTTGGAGCCCAGGTCCCTGGAGGAATGGGCCACTGCAAAGACATACCCCAACCTGAGGAGTGAGGGGAGGGCGTTTCTGCTCAGGGTCCCAGGTGAAAGGTGATTAAAAAGAACCGGCCATGGTTGTCAAGGTGAACATGGTTCATCTCAGACGTGTCTGCATGCTTCCATTACGAGTGTGCACTGGGTATCCCCATGTCCCTGGTACGTGAACCAGGCCTGGACCCTGCTCTCCAAAAGCTTATTGGGGAGGCCCACACAGATGCAGACACTGGTGCCTCAGTGCTGCTCCATCAGAGGACAGTGCAGGACTGTGGCCTGGCCCAGAGGGTAACAGGGATGCTTGTGCAGAGAGATGAACAGGCAGGCTCTTAAAAATGTCCTTGTCCACTGTTGTCCCAGAGCTGAGATCACGCTCTAGTGTCGGGGATTTAGGAATTGCTGGATGGTCCTGCCACCTGTGTGCCAGTCGTGTGCCTAGAGCACCCCCTGGTGGTAGCTACATGAATCATTTCGTTGTTGGATGGGTGGTAGGCAGCTTGTGGCTCCCAGTTCGCATCTGTGCAGAACTGCGTATTACATGTTTGTTAACTCTGGTGGCAAGCAAGGGCTTTAAACAACAGTGTTAATGAACCAGAAAACAACAAAATATAGGCAAAAGCATGAACATACAAGTAATATAAAAGAAATACAAATGGCCAGTGGTCTTACAAAGAACGATAGACTCAAATGACCAAAACCTTGGGATTCTCCTTTCTCCAATACATTTGTCAAATATTAAGCATCTTGCTGGTGTGGAGTGTTTGAGTCATTGGGAAGATAAACGGGCACAGCCTCTGGGCAGGGCTGTCCACCAGTAGGTATTAAATGCCTTAAAAATGTCTATGCCTGTTTCTCAGCCATTCAGCTTCCAAGAATGTGTCCCAAAAGGGATAAGACAGTGCAGAAGAGTTACGCACAGCTCTCTTTATAGTTAGTAACGATTGGAAACAACCTCAATGTCCAATAAGAAGGAATTGGTTGGTAACTTAAGGCATCCTTGTGAAATGGATGCCACACAGCTGTAAAACCCATGTCGCAGAAGAACTTATAGAGAGATGATCCTTCTACATCATTAAAAAGAAAGGGCACAAAGTAAAAATTCACATTTTGTATAAGTAGAAATTGTACAATGTCTATGCCTAGGAAAATATGTGTGCCCAGAGAAAAGCCCAGAAGGATATATTCTAACACGTTTGTGTTTGTGTCTGGATATTATTTTATTTCCCACTTTCTTTTTTTTGCTTAGATTTCAAAATAATTGCATGTTAAAGCTAAAACCAGACAAAGTTACAGGCAAAGGTAGGAAATCCCGATGAAGCTAAGCCCAGCACAGAGCACTCGGGGACAGAGAGAGTCCCACCTCACATCTGGAGACCTGAGCTTTGCACCTGTTCTCCCACCAATCTGCTGTTTGACCTTGTACAAGTGACTCACCCTCTCTGAGTAATGACTTATCACTTGTGAAATGAAGTGGATGGACGAGACCATAGGTACCATTTAAGCATAGCCTCATCTTCTAGGCTGTCCCCCAGTGGATGTCAGCTCTTTAAAGCAGGGATCCATGCCTGTCTATGCACGGCTGTATCCCCAGCTCTGGAGCAGGCCCTGCTCAGTGAGCATTGGTGGAATTTCACTGAGTCAACACTTGGCATTGAAACAAATCTAAGTGAGATTTGCAAGATACTTACAACCACTGCTACCTTCTTGAGACGTGAAAGTGGCTTTCTGCACTGCCTCCAGCTGCCGCCCCTTCTGTCTGTCCTTCCTCTTTACCTCGACTTCCCTGTCTTCCTGTTCTTCCTTGAATTTCTGTCCCTCCCTTTTCCTTTCCTATTCCCCTCTTTTGTCTTTCTCTCCTTTTCCTTTTTGCTTTTCATATCTTCTCTTCTCCATCTCACTCCTATGATGACTTTGAGCTTCTGACAAAAGTGTTTAACTCTAGTCAAGTGAGACCCAAATGGAGGAAACAAGAGGCAGGGGAAGAGGGCTGTGGGCACAGGGACAGCTGTGGGTGCAGGGATGTAGGTGCAGGGATGGCTGTGGGCTCAGGGACAGCTGAGGGTGCAGGGACGGCTGTGGGCATGGGGATGGCTGAGGGTGAAGGGACGGCTGTGGGTACAGGGATGGCTGTGGGCATGGGGAGGGCACAGGGATGGCTGAGGCAGCCAGCCAGATTGGGGTCCATCAGAAAAGAATGCCATTGCCCAGACCCCCTGGTTTTACTTGGTTTGGGTCAAGGATCCTGCATTGGTACTTGCTGAAAGCTTCTGGATGATTTTGTCATGTGGCCAGAATTGAGATCCTCCATCACACATGTAAATGGGAGGTCACACACCCAGAGGGGGAGGAGATGATGCTGAGGGAAGGTACCAAGGACTTAATTCAGGGGAGGATCAGGAAGGACAAAGAAGGCCTCTAGGGTCTGCCTCTCAGCTGGACCCAGAGGGGAGGAGGTCAGCCAGTGAGAGGGCAGGTGAGCCGAAGGCTCTGAGGATGGGGGCAGGAGGCCGAGGCTGTCCCAGGGGCAGCAGGGTGAAGGGGGGAGGGGGCAGGTTGGCGGGCAGGGAGTTGAGCTTTCACTGGAAGTGCTAACTCTGAGAGCCATCTGATCCAGTTTCCCTTTCAGTAAGATCAGTTTGGCCCCAGGGCAGAGAGAGCACGGCAGGTAGAGAGGGGAGGACAGGTGGGCGCTGTGTGGAGAGCCAGGAAGCCCAGGATGACGCCTGGAGTGGCCTCCAGTGCCCGCTGCGCTGTGCACTGACCCACGGCCTGAGGGAGCCCAGGGAGGCTTTGCAGTGTGAGGGTCTCCTGGTAGCTGAGAAGAATGTGAGGCGTGTCTCCTGCGTGCAGGTGAGGGCCTGGGGGACAGTTGAGGAGGGGACAGGGCATTTACCTACTCAGGTCCGTTTCCTCCTCACCGAGAACCTCCCCTGGCACCTAGCAGGAATCTAATAAGTGTTGGCCAAACAAATGCACCAATAAATCTAAAACATCTGTTCTCCTGCTTCTGTCTACCCAGCTAATTATCATTTATTGAGCTCCTACTGTGTGTCAGGCCAGGGTGCAGGTGCAGGTGCAGACAAACGAGGCCAAATTTCCTTCATAAAGGAGCCAGTGGGAGAGGGCAAGTTACACTCCAGCGGTGGGGTAGGACACAGCAGCAGAAGTGGCCCAGGGCAGCAGGATCCCAGAGGAGGCCTGTCCCCAGCCCCTCGTGGATGGCATGTGGGAACTGCCAGCCCCACACCTCAACCCGTAGCAGCAGGGAAGGAGCAGGCTCTGAGGCCTCGTTTGCACAGAGGGCGGCTGGCTGGGAGTCTCCTCTCTGTCTGCCCCTCTGAGAGGTCGGGGAGAGGCATTGCTCAGGGCACCCTGATGGGACACTGAGAGGAGAGGGGGCTGGGAAGCTTTGGTGCCCTCTGGATGCATCTTGGCTGGACTGATGAGCTCCTCTGAGGACGGAATGCCACTGTCACTATCCACTGAAAGGCGCCCCAGAGCAAAAAGGAGGTAGTTTGGCCTGGTGAGCTAAGAGCACAGGAGCAGGACATCTCCCAGGCCACACATGCCCTCTGCTCACTTAGCCTTGGTCTCCTCACACATAAGGGGTCTCAGTCCACTGCTGGGGAGGGACCTGTGGGGAGTGGCTTGGGGTGGACACTTCATCTGGGACACTGACGGCTCCTGACTCCGTTTGTCTTGTTCCAGCACACCTGGGGCTGTGTTCAGGGTGACTCACTGCCCGTGCCCAGGGAGGATGTGCTAGATGCCTGCAGAAGCCAAGGCTGCCTCCGGTCTGAGGACGCTCCTGGGCCTCGGGCCTCGGCAGGTGTGTGGGTGCTGCTGTGCATGCCGGCTTAATCCTCCTGGGGTCCTGAGGATTCAGGGGAGAGTGGTCCCCCTCCACAGGTAGGAAGCTGAGGCTCAGAGAGGTCATGTCATCTGCTCACACAGCTGGTAAAGGTGAGGTGGGGGTCAGTGTGAGCAGCATGCACCAGGGGTCTTTGACTTGGCTCAGCTAGACATTTAGGTTCACACCCTCAGGTCTTGGGAGGGTGCCAGCTGGGGACCCAGCAGGCCAGCAGGGGGCTCTGTCTAACAGCCAGGGGCTGTGCTGCCCCTCAGCCCCACTCCAGTTGACAGCTCAGGTGTAAGGGAGTGGGCTCACACCTGGCAGGTCTGGGAACTGCTGCCTCAGAAGCCTCTCATGCCTCACTTGTCCCTCATCTCGAGATGAGTCTCAGGCCTGGTTTCCAAAGCCCTGTGCTCAGGGAGCCTTATGGCTATACTGTCCACTGAGGTTTGCTGCTAGCCCTCCAAGCCCAAATGCCGTTTGGGGATTACAGCATCCCACGTATTTATAGCACCAAAACGCTGCTGACAAATGCAGCCAATGTCACCCCTTTAGCTTGTTTCTGGGGAGCAGAGCTGCCAAGTCAACCCAGGTCAAATTTGTCCTGGCTGCAGGAATTTATTTGTCTTTGCACCAACTGTATGGGGCTGAGAGGGGGGTCATTTGGCAGGTAATGATGCCAAGGCTCAGGAAGCCTTTGCAGATTTTGTCCAGTGTAGGGTGCTTTGTGGTCAGAAAAGTGGCTTGGAGACCTAGTTTCTCTCTGCTCACAAGCAGACAGTCACTTCACATCTCTGAGCCTCAATGTCCTCACTTGACAAAACGGTTAGTGCCCACCAGGCCACCCTTTGGGGTCACCCAGGGACAGTGCTGCCTTAGCCAAATGGCAGGTGGCACGGTTGCTGGTGGCAGTCATGGTGAAGCTCCCGGGACGGCTTTTTTAACCCTTGAGGTCATGTCACTTTCTAGGACAGCCCCAGGAGGGGCCCCATACCTGGGGCTGTGTTCAGGCTGGACGAGACTCTTCTGTTTTGATGCCCCGGCTGGAGAACACGGGCGAACTCCCGGGAGACCTGAGAGGGTCTGACCAGGAACCGGTGAGACCAGAGGCTTTCTGCCTGCACAAGTGTCCCCGAGGCCTCAGCAGCCGTACTGTGTGTATATATGGTGTGGCCACCTCAATAGGGGTGGGGCTGAAGGGAGAGGAAGCCCCAGGTATGGAAGAACATTCTGGCAATGGTTGAGAGGCATGTCCTGAGACTGGGGTAGGGAGTGGAAGGAGGCTGCCATGGCACAGTTGTCACCTCCCTGGAGCCTCCTGACATCAAGGCAGGTGCTGCCACCTGGTCTAGAGAGGAGGGGACGGGCCTCTAGTAGCTGCCCTGATTCCCTAAGACCACCCAGCCGTCTCTGTGGCCGACACTCTGCACCACGCCCGCCCTGGTGGGTGGAAATCTCACTCTGAGGCTACCACATGTCACTGACTTTCTCAGCCTCTGCTCCCTCATCCATCCCCTGGACACGGGCTGTAGCTGCTGGTCTCTGCAGCTGGAAGCAGAGGGGCCTCCGTTCATCATTCATTTGCATTCTGCTCATGGCTCATGTCCTATTTTTATTGAATGTCACACATGTATACCCCTAACTCCTGTCCCTGTCCCTTCTGATGCCAAGGCACCCCACTTTACAGATGAGGAGGCTGAGGCCTTGGGAGGTTGAGGATTTGCCCAAGACTTGACCCCAGGTCTGTATGTCTCTGGGGCAAGCAAACACTTCACTGCGGACAGCCGGTACAGTGTCCTGGTATCCTGATGGGAAAATACACAGAGGACGGAGGACGGGCGCTGCCCACAGGCAGGTCCCGGGAGCAGGGATGTGGGAGCACCCCATGTGGAGGTGGTCTTCCCAGCCTTCAAGGCTCCTCTGCTGCTGGTGCACCCACCTCCAGGAGTCAGACTGTCTCTGATTCTCTCTGAGAGACCCCCCTGTCCTTTTTACATTGGTTTAGACCTGCCTGATCTGGGGATTCCACCAAGAACCCACTCACAGCCCCCAGGGCTCCCAGACAGCCTGGATAAAGCCAAACCTCATCTCCCTACCCTCCCTTCAGCCCAGCCTGGGTCTCCTCTGTGAGCTGGGCCCATCCTCCTCTCTGGATGAACACACTGATTAATATGAAATATGAAAATTAATATGAAAATATATTTTAAAATATCTAGGAAACAACTTCTGTGTGCCTGGCACTGTTCTAGGCCCAGGGTGTGAACAAAAAGGAAGTCCCTGCCGTGGGGAGTGGCAGCTCACACTGGCTCTGTCCACTCAACTATTCTGTGGTGCTGGTGACATCCTGCAACTGTGCTATCCAGGACAGTCACCATGAGCTACGTGGGGCCACTGAGTACTTGAAATGTGGCTCCTGCAGCCGCTGCGGGGCTGAATGTTAACTTGTATAAATCACTGTACATCTCAGGAGCCCCACGTGGCTTGTGGCTGCTGGGCTGGACAGTGTGGGGTCTGGGGGTCGTGGCAGACAGTAGAGACATACGCAGCCAACATGGTGTGATGGAGCCGAGGGCACATGGGATAAGTCTGGAAGGTCGAGGGGGAACCTTCTGGAGCAGGCAGAGCTCGAGTGATGTGTGAATGGCATGAGGGAGGGAACCACGGGGGCATCTGGGGAAGGACAATCCAGGCAAAGGACCTGGGGTGGCAATAGGCTTGGCCTGTGAGGGAAGGAGCCGGGCTGGTGCACAGCTGACAGGAAGCACAGAGAACCCGGGAGGTGAGGGGGGGGGGGGGGGGGGGGAGGCAGGGGCCTGCTTGGAGGAGAGACTGCCTCTCACTCATCTTCTCTTTCCATTCACAGCTTCCTCTGGCTGAGCCCAGCTCAAATAGACAGAGTCTTGTCCTCATCTGTGGCTGCCCCCCAGGGCAGTGCTTGGACGAGTCACTCCTCCCTGTGGACCTGGCCAGGATTTCAGAGACTTCTGCAGCTGAGCCTGCCCCAGAGTCCTTTCTTCTGGTGCAGACGTCCACACTCCCTCTCTGGGGGCTGGACGGGGACTCTGCTCTCCAGCTGCCACTGCTGCTCCGGGGGGCTCTCCCAGAAGAACTCCAAACCCAAGAGGTGTCAGACACTAAGCCCCTGAGTATTGCTAGAGCCACAGGGCACCCCGGCTGGGGCAGTCACCAAGGAAGGAGCTACCCCTCCCTCTGCCAAGAGACCCCCCATGTTGTGAATCACCGATTTCCCAGGACAGGGCCCGAGGATCTAAAAGACTATGGGAGTGAAGGAGGAGGGGCCCTAGGAGGGAGGATGGAGGTGGAAGAGGCACAGGGGACCTTGGGCAGGAAGGAGGAAGCCCTCAGAGAAAACTGCCAGCCGAGTCAGGGGAGCCATGCACACCTGAATTTGGAGAATAGAGTTCATGCTGCAGGGGCTGTGCAGGACCAGGCTATCGTCAGCTGTCCCGGGCTTCTGCAGGAGTTCCCGATGCTTCTCCTCCAGGGGGTGGCCTCCGTGTCAACGGAGGCTCTCAAAAGCCTGAGCAGGACAGGAAGGGTGGAAGGATGTGTCTGGGGCCCTCTGGGAGGGCTGCCATCAGAGCAAGAGGAAGTGGCCCTTCCAGCCACCTTCTCCAGGGCTCACGGGAGCAAAGAATCATGGCCAGCAGGTGGTCACCTCCTGGAAGGGAAGAGCAAAGGGAACGGCAAGGAGGACAGCCAGTCGTGGTTCAGAGCGGCTCTGCTTCTGCAAGAAGGGAGTCATGAGGACGGAGACCAGGAGGAGGAAGGGGAGGAGGCGCTTCGTCAGGAAGCGTCCAGTCTCCGTCACAGGGATGGCCCTGAGGAGCCTGAGTCTGGGGCACAAGAGGGCAAGGAGATGCTTTTCTTCATGGGAGAGAGAGGCTTGCTGCACAGGGCAGCCTTACCAGGTGGCAGGGATGAACCCACCAGTAGCTCCTGGGCTCCGAGCAAAGGCCGTGACAGGTATACTCCCAGAATAGATGAATTTGCAGAGGAGATGGAGGCTTGTTTCCAGCAACTCTCCATCCCGAGGCCTGGTGGTGGGGGGCATTGGCAGGAAGCCTCTGCACTGGCCAGAGACAACTGGACATTTGCTCAGAAGTGGCCCAGCTCCAAGGAGAGCACTTGCTTTCAGCAGGTTTGGGGAAACCAGGGTTTGGGCATTTGCCCTGTCAAGAAAGCGAAGGCCAAAGAGAACGGTGAAGGTGTTAAACGGGGAAAGAACACAGCCCTGGGTGCCTACAATGCCCTTCGGGGGACCGATGGGGGCGAGGCCATCCTGGGCCCTCCAGAGGGGCCCACCGAGCCACTGAGGGAGCTGGAGCGAGTGAGGAGCAAGTTCCATCAGCTCATTTCAGGACTGAAGAGGGAGAGGGGGCAGGCTTTACGTGACAATGCCAAACTTCAGGTAGACCGGGAGAGATACCACCGAAGAGTGTGCGCCCTTGAAAAGGAGAGACAGAGAGACGGGACAACCATCTCCAGGCTCCGGCGGGATAACGAGTTGCTGGTAAGAGATGTCTCTCACTTAAAGGAGGAGCTGGACCAGTATTTGCAGGTCATCTCTCTCCTTGAGGACTGCAACAGGAAGAGTTACAGCAAAATTTCTGGACTCGAGGAGGAAAATGAAAGACTAAAGGGGAATTTGAACCAACTCCAGAAGGCCACAGCTGAGAGCCTGAGGAGCTGCAGAGGTGCAACGGAGCGGATTTCCCTGGAGAACTGGGAGCTCAAGGCGCTTACTTCGGAGCTCGGGGTCAGTTATAAAGAGCTGATAAAGGAGGTAGTGCTGGGAATGGAAGACATGACTCGAGCCTTCAGGGGGGAGAACGAACAGCTTCTGGGCAGGGTTCACGTCCTGGAGAGGAAGGTTGCCTTGCAAAGGAGCACAGACGTGGGAGGAGGGGGGCGCCTACCGGAAGAAACTGAGGTGCTCACAGTAGACAAAGAGGTTCAGGTGACTCAGCCATCAGGGCCCTGCTTGGAGGAGGAAAGGGGTCAGACTGCAGGGCAGACAGGTCCTTCCTTAGACGTGGAGAATTCCAGATGCGAAGCTGCTTCTCCATCCCTGCTCTGCAAAAATGCCAGAGTATCCAGTGCTCTGCAAGGACGGATCAGTGGTGTGGGAGTGAAAGGAGCTCATTTGGAAAAAGAGAAAAGGCCCCAGTGTTCTGTGGCTAGAGGACAAGCTCCGAGGTCCCCAAGCAACGGCTCCCAGGTAGGTTGTGTCTGTGAAGCTGCTCCCTGCTCACCCTCTGCAGTGTGGCTGTGTTGGGGTCCGCTCCATTAGTCCGTGTGAAGCTGCTCCCTGCTCACCCTCTGCAGTGTGGCTGTGTTGGGGTCCGCTCCATTAGCCCGTGTGAAGCTGCTCCCTGCTCACCCTCTGCAGTGTGGCTGTGTCAGGGTCTGCTCCATTAACCCGTGGGGTCCTCCAGAGCCCTGGGAGTGAGGCACAGCCATCATCCCCTCCCCATTTACCCGGTGAGAAAAGAAGTGAAGTCACAGAGCCTGAAGTCACACAGCTAGCAAGGAGTGGCGCTGGGACTCACCCCTGGCCACTCTGGCCCCAGAGTCCCTGTCCTTACCTCCTCTCTACTTAGGCTCAGCAGGGCTCCCACAGGTGGTGTGCACTTTACTGACCCATCAGACCTTGCATTTTCCCATCTGAGGGTTCAAGCAGCCCAAGTCGTGTTTCTGTACATGGACTCTTGAATGTCGTGATAGAGCAACAGACTGCAGAAAACGTGGTAAAATGGGATTCACACCAGCTCTGTGCCTGCAGGCCTGCGACTTTGAGCTCAGATACAAACTTCTCTGCATTGCTATCCTCACTTGTGGACAATGCTCCCCCTTTGGGACTCCTGATGCCTGTGAGGTGTCCGGGATGCTGCTGCGTTGGCCCTTTGTGTTCATGCCTGTTGCTCTCTGTCTCTGCTCTTTGGGCCTTCCTTATCTCTCTCTCTCTCCCCTCCCCTTCCCTCGTTCATCTCTTTTTCTTTCTCCCCACCCTCAAGTAATTTTACCAACCATTTCAAAGAATGAGCTTTGGGCTTTATAGATTTTCTTCATTACTCGTATTTTATTTCATTTGTTTCTTCTTTCACTTTCTTTTGATTTAATCTGATGTTCTTTTTCTTGCTTCTCATGTTGGAAGCTTGAATCATTAATTTTTTCAACCGTTCTTTTGCAGTGTGTGCAACGAAAGCTATAAATTTCTCTCTAAGCCTCCCACACAATTTGATGTGATATTTTCAGTTCAAAGTGGTTTCTAATTTCTGTTCTAATTTCTCTTTGACCTACGGATTATTTAAAAATATGCTGCTTGATTTATAAGAGAAATTTGCCAAAGGATTTTTTAGTTTTATTTTTGTTATTGGTTTCTAGTTTCCTTTTATCGTTGTCAGAAAGTATACATTATGTTATGTTAATCTTTTGAAATGTGTTGAGACTTGTTTTCCTGGCCAGGCTATGGCATATCCCACAGCTCTTGTAAAAAAACACATATTCTGTGATTGTTAAGTATTAGGCCAAGCTGATTAATTGCTTTTATCAAACCTTATGTATCTTTACTTTTATGTCCTCTGTTGGTTTTGCTATTTACCAAGATGAGTTTTAAAATTTCCAACTTTGAGTGTGCATTTGTATATTCCTTCTTCTAGTTTATTATTCTTTTTTATATATTATAACATTATTTAATGTATTCTATTTGCTATTTTTTCATTTATCTCTTCTGTTTCTTTTAATAGTTTCTTTTCTGCCTTTGTTTCTGCTATTAATCTATTTTTTTCCATTTTTTGTTAGCTTATGGAATTATTTATCTTATTATTTTAGTGGTTACCCTAAAATATATCTATTAATTCTTTAAATTTACCTTAAATTAACACTTTTACTGTGTCTCAAAAGATGCGAAAATATTTTAATAGTGTTTATTTCAACTTTTCTGTTTATTTTTCATATGTATAACTCTAGTACAAGTCATTGTTATTTTATTTTTATTATAGGTTAATATAAAGGTACACACAACTAGATTACATTATTTGCGTTAGTAAGGTCAAGTTCGAAGTCCGAGTTGTAGCTAAGTCCTTCACTCAGGAAGTGTGCCATGTATCTCTCCATTGTACCTGAAAGATGGGAACTAATCTGGCCACCCCCTTCTTAAATTCATGTTTTTCTCTCATGTGGACCTGTAGTTGTTGATCTGTTAACTTCAACATAGTGTTAAGTACGTGAAGTGCTTGCTTTTCCATTCTTGAGATACTTTAGTTAGGAGAACGTTCTCCAGATCCATCCAGGTTAATACAAAAGATGCAAAGTCGCCATCTTTTTATGGCTGAATAGTATTCTATGGTGTACATACGCCACGGTTTATTAATCCATTCATGGGTTGATGGGGATGTGTGCCCACATCTTTGCAATTGTGAATTGAGCCGCTGTAAACATTCAAGTGCAAATGTCCTTATGATAAAAATTTTTTTCTCTTCTGGGCAGATATCTAGTAATGGGACTGCAGGATTAATTTGGAGGTCTACTTTAAGTTCTTTTGGGATACTTCATACTTCTTTCCAGAAGGGCTGTATTAGTTTGCAGTCCCACCAGCACGGAATAGTGTTCCCTTCTCTCCACACCCACGCCAATGTCTGCAGATTTGGGACTTTGTGATGTGGGCTGTTCTCACTAGAGTTAGGTGATATCTCAAAGAGGCTTTGATTTGCATTTCCCTGATGATTGTGTTATTGTTATTTTAAACAACCATTAATCTTTTTTATTTACCCACATCTTTACATGTTCTTATGCTGTTCACTCTTCCTCTGCTGTGGATCGGTTTTCCTTCCGCCTTAAGAACTTTTTACTTTTTTTTTTTTGCAAGTTTTTGGCCAGGGCAAATTTGAACCCACCACCTCTGATACCTCCGGCCTATGGGGCTGACACCCCACTCCTTTGAGCCACAGGCGTTGCCCAGAACTTTGCTATTTTTTATAGTGAGGATTTTCTACTGATTAATTCTCTTGTGTTTATTTTAATGAAAATAATTTTTCACCTTTACTTTTTAAATATTTTTTCCCATTAGATTCAGAACTTTGGATATGCAAGTATTTCCCCCTCTTTTGGCAATTGAAAGATCTCATTCCACTCTCTTCTGCCTCCCATAGTTTCTATCCAGAAATCAGTTGTAATTGTCATTGTTTTATTCCCTTTCCCACCTGTAAAAGAAATCTGTCATTTTATCTCTGACTGCTTTTATGTTTCTTTTTTATCTCTGGGTTCTGGCAGTTTCACTATTCTATGGTTTTCCTTGTCTTTATATTGCTTGGGGTATTTAAGCTTCTTGAAGCTGTATATTCATGACTTTTATCAGACGTGGAACATTCTTGGTTATTATTTTTTCAAATATTTTATTCTATCCGATTTTTCTCTCTTTTCTTCCTAGAAATCCAGACTTTTTGACTATATCCCACATCTTTCAAAAACTCTATTCTACCTAATTTCAATTTTCTATTGACCTGTCTTTTAGTCCACTAATCTTATGTTGTACTATGCCCCATCTTCTCTTAAATCCATCCAATGAGTCCCTAATTTCATGTATTGTATTTTGCATTTCTAGACTTTTTTATTCTTTTTGAAAAGGGATTCTGATTCTCTGTTGAAATACTCTATTTTGTTTATCTTTTCACATGTTTTATAAACTACATATCACAGTTATTTTGAATGACTTGTGTTTTGATGCGAGTGTTTGGACCATCTCTTTGCCTGCTTCTATGGATTACTTTATTTCTTGGTGAACAGTCATGTTTTCCTGATTCTTCCTATATCTGGTAACTTTTTTTAACTTTTTATGTTGGATATTACATATGCTGTGTCATGGAGGTCATTATTTTCCTTTCTATCCCATTATTTTCCTTTCAAGAATGTTGTGAGTTTTGTTTTGGCAGGAAGTTGAATGATCAGCGGATCATCTTATTTCTGGGTAGGTCTATGTCAGTTTTGCCCAGTCCTAGAGGTTGATGTTACTCCTGAAGCACGTTCCTTATTCCTAGGGGAGGGCATGGCCTTTCAGTGTTATCTGCTGAGTTCCAGAGCATTCACCAAGGCCTCTCCACTTTGGCCTCCAGAACTTTGCCATCTTTTCGGTGGTGTGTGGCCTCTGAAATCTTTTCAGCATTTACTCTCCCAGCTGCTGTCTCTGCAAGGTGTAAGGTCTTGTACTGTGTCATGGAGCGTGTGATTCAGCCAGGGGCGCAAGGGACATTTCTAGGACAATGTTTGGATTTCTTCTCCACAGTTGTCTCTTCCCATTACTTTGTCCCTCCAACCCCAGCTTTCTCAGCTTCCTTCAACTCCAACCTTATTCCTCCACCTGGTGGGACTACCACTCTCAGCTTGGGCTCTATTTCTTAAACTGTGGTTTGGAAAATGTTTCAGAGAAGAATCCAGGGATCATGTGGAATTCGCCTTGTTGTGCTTGCTTTTTATCACGGATTATTGTAGTCCTGCAATGGTCATCTTTCAATGCTTGCAAAGACTTATTTTTATATATTGTCCCCAGATTGTATAGTTTGTCCAATACCAGGAACTGGGAGATCTGAGGAGGTAATTACTGAGCCGAGACTTTCAAGGTTACAAAGGAGCAGCAAGGAACAACATTCCAGGCAGAGGGAGAAGCAAGTGGCCAGGGCTAGAGGCAGGAAGGCGTCCGGCTTGTCAAAAAGCCACACAATTGGCTGGCAAGGCTGGACCACAGCAGACAAGGACAGATGGGGCATGAGATGAAATTGGAGACGTTGCTGTGAGGCAGGCTGTGGAAGGCTCTAGGCCCTTGTGATTGATCTTTTCTAAATGGGGTGGGAAGTGGCCAGAGGGTTTTGAGCAGAACAGTGTGATCCAACTCATACCGTAAATTGATTGCTGTCTGCTGAGAGGAAAGTGGGCCAGATGGATTCAGGGAGAACAGTCAAGATTCTGTGGTGGTGTAGTCAAGAGATTACACTAGATACAGGAACTTGGGGATAAAAACTGGAGCTGGAATTCCTGGGTTTTGTGATGAATAGGCGGCAGAGGGTAAAGGGAGTGTCCCCTTCCTGTCATCCTGCGTCACAACCTGATCCTGTTACTCTTCAACCAAAGCCCCTTCTGCTCCCTCCTCCTGACTGGGGATGAAGTCCAGGCTCCCTGCAGTGAGCCACGCTCTGATGGTGAGACCCTGAGTGGCTTCAGCACCCCAGACTCAGCACCCCGTGCTGCAACCTCGGCCCTAATTCTGTACACCCTACTTGTGCCCATGCCTGCACCCCAGCTCTAGTCCTCCTGTTTGGGGACATCTCCTCCCTGGCTGGGTGCCACACAGAGGAGTGTCGGAACTGACTCGCGTGCATGTCTGCCCAGCTCTGCCTTCATGACACCATCATGGCAGCCTGCTTGTGATTGGTCGTGGTAGGAGCATTTACG
The DNA here is from genome assembly GCA_963574355.1 of Loris lydekkerianus. Lineage (NCBI taxonomy): Eukaryota > Metazoa > Chordata > Mammalia > Primates > Lorisidae > Loris > Loris lydekkerianus. The sequence continues at coordinate 21,269 of CAUYPK010081593.1, forward strand.
CCACGAAATCAGCAAACACAGTACATTGGTCCTGCCTCCCGCAGCCTGGAGAGCAGTTGTACACTTGCCACTGCCTCACTCAGTGGGGCCCCTAGTGCAGTGTCCCCACTAGGCTCTCCACGACTCCTGGCTTCCCCTTGCCCATGCTGGTGCCATTCTCCTCCCCAGACCGAGCTCCCAGAGGATAGTGCTCATCACTGTCCCCAGCCTAAGGACAGATGCAGCCAGAAAACATGCTCAGTGTCTGCTAGGGAGCAAGTGACTCACTGGGCAGTCACAGAGCTGCTGCATGGACAGTCCTGTGTGACAGGCAGGCTGGCCCTATGTGCACCGTCATTCTCTTTAGTTTAGGACGCATGGTGGTTGCTCTTTTAAAGCCGTGGGACGAGCCCTTGTCCAAGCCCTGCCAGAGGAGGGAGGCAGAGGAGGCATCACACTTCTCAGAAAGTACAAGTTGTTTTGAAGTCTTGAATTTTCTGGAAGCATTCGGAGCACCCATCTGTTCTTAACAGGGCCCAGCCTGTGAATCTCAGGCCCACACGGTGTGAACTTCTATTAATTACAACAATACATATCCCATTCTGTTGTCATATTTTTTGTTAACAAGGGAGATACCCAGGCCTTGGTTCCTCCCTCTCCCACCCCCCTCCCTTTTTTCTCCTTCCCAGACAGAATAGTGCAGGACCCTTCCCACCTGCCTGGGAAAAGCTTGATGGGCCTTACAATCCCCTAGGCAGGAATGGGGTCCACCTGGAGCCGGGGACAGCCTTCAAGACCCGTCTGAGTTTCTGGGTTCCGATGGTCTCTGTTGGGACTTTTAGCAGGGTTGGTCTTTCCCCAGGCCCCTTTAGCAGTACAAATCAGGAGCTTAACGCTGCTGTGCCCTTTCACCTAGAAGATGCCTCTCTGATGCTCTTAGAGAGAGAAACAAGGTACGTTCATGTTTTTATGTGTAGGGTCTTTATTACAGGCCCAACTATAGCAGCAAAACGCTGGGACGATGAGTGTCCAGGAGGCTGCAGACGGCTGTGTGTGCGCTGACAACGGCGCTTTCAGCTTTCCTTGGTGATACAGAAAAATGCTTTGGACCTGGTGATAAGGGACAAAAGCAGGAAACAAGGCGCCTATTGTGTGTTAACTTTTTGATAGAAAAATACATGTCTGTGTGTGTGCCTGTGTATGTGTGCCTGTGTGAATATAAGTTATCAAAAAATAAGAACTTAGACTCCGGAGCCTTTTGGGGGCAGCAGCGTCTCTGCAGTTTCATACGCTTCCCACAGTGCTGACTCAGCTTCTTCCCTCCCTGTTCCTGCCTGCCGAATGAAACCTGCAGCCCTCACCCCCGTGACATCCAAGGAAAGTGAGGGGCAATTTTGCGCTAATTTAAGAAAACTGTGGAGAATGCAGTATTTTCTGTTTTACATAAATATATGACCCTTTGGTGTAATAAGCACCTCACAATTTGATTTGAATGTTCAATTTCATTCATCATACTGTGCCCCCGGTATTAATAGTGACTGACGTCTATTACAACAGATCCTGGAATGTCAATCCAGGTTGCATATTTTTGAAAATAATATTCTGGAATTTCCTAGAAACCCCTCTCTCAGTACCCCTGTCAGGAAATGAGCAAGAGCTACTCCTCCTATAGGTGCACATGTGTGGGCGTTAAGAGGATGATTGCGCAGAAAATATGCAGACAGTTACAATGATTGTGTCCATGACAGGATTTGGGGTGATTTCTGCTATCTTGTTTTCTCAAATTGCTTTATTGGGAGAAAAACGCAAGCAGAAAACAATTGAGAAGGAAAATGTATCCTCTTTGCTAACCTAAGAATTTCACTGAGGTCTGTGCTTCCCACAGCCGCAGCGCTCAGAGGCCGGAGCTCTTGAGGAAGACCCCAGGCTGCGCGCCCGGCAGCTCCATCACCAGGTGCTGACCCTGCAGTGCCAGCTCCGAGACCAGGCGGCTGCCCACAGAGAGCTGCAGGTGTCTCGGGACCAGGCCCTGCACCTCCAGGAGGAGCTCAAGGGCAAGGTCAGCTGGGCCAGCACCGCCCCCTCAACCAGGGATCACCCTCCTTCCCTTGGGAAGTGTGAGAGGGGAAGTGGGAATCTGCTGAGGACGCGCTGACCCTTACTGGATTCTTATAGAACAGCATGATGGAGAACAAAGGGGGCCCGTGACCCTTCCATGTAGCTAGCCAGTGTTAAAGGAAATGGTACGCTCACCCACATGCCTGGCACCTCTGGGGGATGGAGGAAAGGCGGTACTCACCTGTGCCATCCCTCCTGTCCGCCGACCCAGCTGTCTCCCCAGAAGGTTCCTGGACTGCTTAAATCAGAACTGAGGAAGGAGAGAGAGCAAAAGAGCTTCCAGTCCTTTTTAAGCCAGACCCAGAAAGGCACCAGTATCTCTCCTGTTGTATCCTGTTAGTCAAAGTGTCACAGGCCGACCCAGATTAGAGAGAAGGGCGTATGACCCACCTGTCACTCAGAGCAGTATCAAAGAATCCATGTCCATTTTTAATCTGTCCCAACCAGTAACAAGAGTTTATGGAGCACTGACAGATGGCAGGCCTCGTTCTGAACACTGTGCATGAGTCGATTCACCAAACCCTCACTACAGTTCTGTCCATTTGGTGGACACTAATATTACCCCCACTTTACAAAGGAGAAAACTGCTCTGGTGAGTGGCTGAGCTAAGACTGTGACCCACAGTGTCTGCTCAAGAACCCACATGTTTAACACCAGACCAGAAAACTACCACTGAGCACTCAGCACAAGGATTCTGGGGAGGCCTCCTCCTGAAGGAGCAGGCTCCGGAGCTGGCCCTGGGGAGTGTGTTCAGGCAGAGCTTGTTCTTGAGTTTTCAGAATGTCTGTCCTTCCAGATCCTGCTGAGCGGGTGGTGGGAATAGCCCCTATTCTAGCAACGAGTCCCCGTGAGGGTGAAGAGGGGAGCCAGAGGGCAGCTACTCTGTGCCTGCTGGACGGAGAAGCCTCGGTCATGGCCAATTTGGGGGGGGGGGGGGAGGGCCAGCAGTGTCATCACATATGTCCTCTCCTTTTCAGCTTGAAGAACTTCAGGAAAAGCAACATGAAGCACATTTAGCTGTGACTCCTCTGAAGGTAATATGTTATTCTAATTAATATGAAATATCTCCTTCCAAAAAAAGGGAGTTTAGGATTTTTCCCCTTACCCATGTGGTCCATCCCTCTGCCTCAGTTTCATAAAATCACCATTCCTTTGCTCTGGGATCACGTTCGTCTCTCACTCCCCCCACTCCTCTTTTGCCTTGTTTTATATAAACACGATAGTGCGCATTTTTTCTTAGAAAGGTTTTCTTGTGTATCTGGACATTTATGTTTAGGGCAGATTCCCGGATGTGGCTTTGCTGACCCATCCTGTGCTAGCTGGACGTGGAATGTGGCTAAGGCTGTTTGTCTTACATGTGGGCCAGATGTGGGGACAAGGGTCTACTCTTTCTTTTGAGTCTCTGGGCGGGGGGTGGGAGGACCCCTGGGCTAAGCAGCAGCAGAACACACTTATATCCAGCTCCACCAGCCACCCTCCCTTGGGGGCCTCACTTGTCAGTGTGAGTTTCCTCAGCCATTAAATCAGAAATGCGTGCTGCTCAATCCCCCAAGTCACTTCCCATCTCAGAATTCCATATCGGTCTGAGCCTGGAGTTGGCATAGAAATCATAGTGATTCCTGCTGAGATGCTGGATGTTGCGGATGGGCAGTCGCAGGTCAGCTATAACGTGAGGGCTTCATCCTCCTCTTTCTGATTCTCATTATTTCATACATTCTATTTTTTTAAGCGACAAACATAATCCCCTATAAACTGTAAAGTTCTGTGTAAATGTGAAATAAAAGTAAAAACTCAACATGCCTGTGCCATCTCCTTCCTTCTGGTGCCCTTAACAAGCAGATGGGCAAGTCGAGGTGCGGAGAGGAGCTTTTCACAGGGCTGGCCAGTGGTGGGACCAAGCCCACTCTCTGGGCTGCCTGCTGCCCTGAGCCAGGACCCCATGTGAGGGCAGTGGGGAGCCCCCAGGAGTATGTGGCCATCCACAAAGCAGCTCTGGCTCCTGGGTAGAGGCAGGCATCGCAGGAGGTGGCTCTGCTGAGCTGAGACAGAGCTGGGAATGTGAACAGGGATCCTTGGCCACCCCTCCCACCTCCTACCCTTGGCCCAGGTCAGCCATGCAGCACCCCCGGGAGCCCCGCACACATGGACTCCCATAGACTCTCATCTTTCAGGCCAAGATTGCTTCCCTGGTCCAGAAGTGCCTAGAGAGGAACGGGCTGATCACACACCTGCTGCGGGAGCTGCACAGACACCAGCCAGCAAACCCCCTGCTGTCTGAGCTGGTGCAGCGCATGGTGAACGACGTGGCGCTGGCCGAGTATGCAGCCACCTTCCTAGCTCCAGGAGTCCCAGAGGTAGGTTCCCACAGACGGCCCTGTCCTTTCCCTGCTTCCTGCAAACAGTGATTTTAATTCAGTGCCATACATGCATCACGTGTGTGTCACCAAGCGGTTCTTTCACATGTGCCCCTGGACCTTTGCACTTGCTGCTTCCTCTGGCACCGTGCTTTGCCCTCTTAGTGAATTCAGGCAGGCTGCTTCGAATCCCACAGCCTGCCGAGGTAGCCACACCCTGCTCTGTCCTCCACGGCATGTCAAGGGATTTTCCCCAGCTGTGGGAGTTCGTCTGCACCTCTCCGCTGGGTCCAGGGTCGCTCCGTAACCGTCTCTGTCTCCCCAGAAGAAGCTGCTCAGAGAATATCTGTTGAATGAATCAAGATCTCTTCTCATGTTTAACAGAAAAGGAAGCAGGCCAGAGGGCTTAGGAGGCACCTGGGCACACATGGGCAGCGCTGGTGGTGATGAGTGCCAGTCCTCCGGACCCTGCTCCGCCAGAGGTGCTTTTAACAGCAGTGCTGCAGGCACTGTGGGTGCTCAGCTGCAGCTGCCCGCACACGTACACACAGCCCGTTCCTGGGAACAAGCCAGCAGCACCCCTCCAAGCTTGCTGGACCCCTTATGATGTGTGGGTGATTTGAGCTCCCACTATGATCCCAGACAGGTCTGTTTCCATGCAGCCCAGGGGGCTCTGCCTACAGGGGGGGCTCTCAGCCAGTGTGCACCAGGTCCCAGTCTCCCTTCAGCCCTTCCCAGCCTGGTCTCTGCAAGGCCAACCTCCCCTGTTCCTTCTTTTCCCCCCACAGCCTCAAGACAGCCTCAGATGTTCTCTGGTGCAAATCGCTGCACAGCCAAGGAGTGGAGGGGCTGGAGGCCAAAGGGTCTGCTCAGGGCCAAAGCCAGAACTTAAATTCAGAGCCCCAGACTCCCAAGCCAGTGCTCCTTTCTTTGCCTGAGGGGTTCACGTCTCCTTCAGAGCTAAAGTAAGGATGATAAAAGAGGGTAGAATCTTGTTGAAGTGCCTGCACAGTCCCTGGGATGCACTTAGGGCCCAATTACTGAATTAAGTGAGGTAAGACTTAAAGCAAAGTTCCAGGGAAATGTTAGGTGCAGACTGTGTCACCCTGGAGGGCCAGCTGGCTGTCTGCTGAGGGGGTGTCATAGCAGGTAGGAGCTCACTTTCCAAGAGCGACTCTGTGGTCTCGCAGGCTCCAAAAGTAGACCTGAAATGTTCATGGGGTTGACAGAATGACTCACAATAACCAAACTCACAAAGACTGTTGTATAAACCAGAGTGTTACTTTATTAATTTCCTATGAGAAACAGAATTACTGCTCGGGCTAAAGTATTGGATGGAAGGGTGACAAACTGTCAGCATATCCTCTCTCTACAGTCAGGTTATCTGGAAAGTCAAATTCTTTTTCCTTATTTGTCAATAAACACATATGCTCTGGCCACACGGGAGCCTAGAAGGAGAACAAGGGGAGTTAGTGTGTCACACTGGTACACTCCTCTCCTGTAAGAATGTGTCCCCGGCTGGACGTGCCTCCTGAGAGACCAGGGTGTTCCTGCCAGACTTTTGAAAGGCCACGACCAATTCTGAACTCCCATGATGGGAGGCCACCCTGCTGGCCAACACCGTCTCCAGTGAGAACGTGGCTGCTGCAGGCTGTAGTCCTGGGTGGGCGTGGCCTCCGTTCCCCCCTTTACAGGCGACTTTGAATCCACCTGACCCATTTTGCATTATTTATATCTCTCATATCAGAGAACATTTCAGCTCACAGAGGACGCCCCCATTTTCAGGATCTGTTCCCTGCACAAACCACAAAACCTGGCTCTGCCATTTCTCCGCCACAAATACTTATTGGGCCCTACTGCCACCTGCCACCGGCCAGGCGTGATGCTGGGCGCTGGGGGAAGTGGTGAGCCAGACAGGCCAAAACCTGCAGCACCGAGGCAGAGAAATCTTCGCCTGCCGTAAGCGTCGTGAGGGAAATGGGTTCAGACAGAGACGGACTTATATGTGTGTGTCTTTGGACAAGACCCTGAATTTCTTTGAACCTTAGGCTTTACATCTGTAAAATGGGAATAAGACAACCTGCATGGCAGAATGTGATTAGCGGTGTCCAAACTTTTTTTCTCCTCTGGTGCACATTGGAAAAGAAGCATGGTCTTGAGGCACACATTAAATACACAAACACTAACAAAAGCTGATTAGCCGAGAAAAAGTCCATGCATACTTTTTGTGATGTCCAACACCACAAATAAGCAAAAACAATTCTTGCAAAATCAGCATGAGGCCCATAGACTGCAGGCTGGACACACCTGGGCCTGAATGAGATAACTTGTCAAGCACACTGGACAGTGTCACCCACACAGTGAGAACCTGGTCTTGGGGTAGACTCAGGCCACCTGCAGGCACGGTTCTTTTTCTTTTTTTTTTTTTTTGAGACAGAGTCTCACTATGTCACCCTGAGTAGAGTGCTGTGGCATTACAGCTCACAGAAACCTCAATCTCTTTGGCTTAAGTGATTCTCTTGCCTCAGCCTCCCAAGTAGCTGAGGCAAGAGCTGAGGGACTACAGGTGCCTGCCACAATGCCCGGCTATTATTTTTTTATTGTTGTTGTTGTAGTTGTCATTGTTGTTTAGCAGGCTCCGGGTGGGGTTTGAACCCACTAACCCCGGTGTATGTGGGAAGCACCCTAAGCACTGAGCTACGTGCACCAAACCAGGCACACCTTTATTTTATTGATTGATTAATTGATTTATTGAGACAAAGTCTCACTCTGTTGCCTAGGCTAGAGTGCTGTGGTGTCAGCCTAGCTCACACTCCTGGGTTCAAATTGTCCTCCTGCCTCAGTGTAGGAGGGGTCCTCCTGCCCAAGTAGCTGGGACTACAGCTGCCCAGCACAATGTCCAGCTAAATTTTTAAAATATTTTTTTAAAGATAGGGTCTCGTGCATGCTCAGGCTAGTCTTCAAGTCCTGAGCTCAAGGGATCGTCCTTCCTCAGCCTTCCAGAGTACTAAGATTACAGGCAGGCCTGAGCCACCACTCCTGGCCTCAGGCACTGTTTTAAGCATTTGCTGTAAATTAACTCAGGTTGTCCTCCCTCCTGGAAGGAAGGAACTGTTATTATTCCTTTTCAGATGTGAACACTGAGGCCCAAAGAGGTTAGAAGTCTTGCCAAAGACACTTGTCTGTACGCAGCTTTCTAACTCAGCAGTTGAGTAACTTACCTAAACAGTGGAGCTAGGATTTGAACGGCAGGGGAGTCTGTGCACAGATACTATAATCAATGCCCTTGCCATGGGGCAGTGACAACTGTGTGGGGCTGCTTTTCCCAGTCTCTCCTGTACCTGGAAGGCCAATCTTTAGTTAGCAGAATCTGTCCAGGGATAAGGCAGTGAAAAAATTATAATGTGTCTAAGAAATCAAGAGAACTCTAGGCTGGCTGCAGTGTGGGGTCCCTAGGGAGGTGTGGTGGGAGGCTGGTCTGGATCAGAGGTCACGGGCACCTGTCCACCCATGGGCGTTCCTGCTCTTGGTTCTTTAGTTAATGAGGAGCAGGATTGGAGTAGCTTCAGCAGGACGAATTCAGCAGGGTGTGTGGGGTCCGCCGTGATGCAGTGAGTGAAGAGGCTGTGTGCAGTGCAGCTCCTCTGCATCCAGCCAGGCAGCGGCGAAGAGGAGCCGCCCAGAGGAGCACAGAGTCCCCATGGTAGGGGTGGCAGCTCTTCCCGCTGGCAGCTGGGCAGGAAGCAGGTCCAGAGCTTCTGATTTTGTAGCCACAACCTTTCATTTCAGAGAACACAGCTAGAACCGACAGAGGCCTCTGGGCCCTGGCTGGGAGCCTAGGAGGCTGTCCGGCAGGCTGGAGAGACACTAATGGGCTCGGGCTGGGATGTGTCACAGCAGAGAGGGGCAGGCTCTGGGATCCCCAAGGCCAAGTGGTGGAGGGCTGGTGCACCTTCCTGAAACATCCTTAAAGGGTCTAGGCCCCAGGGTGCCTGAGATTTCCTGAGTCCCTCCCATTCTCTGGCCCCTGCCTTGGGATGGGGGCTCACACTAACCTCAGACATCCAGGAGCAGAGGGGATGTGGGCTGGCCAGGGGCCTGACTGGGCAGGCTGCCCTCATTTGTCCACTCCGTGCAACGATGGCCGAGACTCACACTGCCTGTCCTCTCACAGCAGTTGCCTGGATTTGTTCACCTCACCCTCCCGGCCCCCACTTCCAGGAGGAGGCTGAGCCTTGGAGTGGTCCAGGGGCCAGTCAGAGGGTGGTGGGCTGGGCCTGGGTTTGGAGTCAGAGGGTGGTGGGCTGGGCCTGGGTTTGGGCCTGGGAGCTGGGCTTTCTCGGCTCCACCCTTTCAGGAGGTGGTGTGGCCTGGTGCTCACACCTGCGGCCACGTGGTTGGGTCAGTGACCACCCCCATCACTGCACTGAATGGAGTCTTTATCTTCAGTTTTCTTTTCCCACCCTGGTTTGGGCTAGTTGTGGAACTTGAGCTTCAGTCAGTTGAGCTGACACGTGTGATGGGGTGGAGGTCGTGGGCACTGCGCTGCCACCTGTACTGGCATCTGCTGAAGCTCTGTCCAGGTCACCAACAAGCCACCCTTGAGCTCACCCTGGTTTCCTTCCTCTGGCTCTCCTGGTTCTGTCCAGCTGAGGTGTCTGTTCTAGGGTACAGCAGAAGGATTCCAGGAGACCAGCCTGGCCAGCTCCCTACCCTGCCTTCCACTTGGAACACAGGGCTCCTGTCGCCTCCAGGCACTAGTTGGAGTCAGGCACAAGGGGAGGACAGGCTTCCACTGTTCTTGGAGTTCTAAACCCTCTCTGGGGTTCTTCATTCCACCCTAAATGTGCCATGTCAGGGGCTCGGGGCCCTTTGACTTCCTTTCTGGTCCTCCCCACCCTCCAGCCCCAGAGGACCTACCTGTTATTGCTTTTGCCTGGACCTGGGCTGCTGATATTCACAAGCTGGACCAGACACCTTTGCTATTTGTTTTTGGTTATGTCAACCCCACCCCAAGACCTTAGAGGCTGGTGCCCAGGTATCAAAGGAGGAGAGAAGGGTGCCAGGTCTCAGCTGGGATGTGGCCCCGGGCGATGTGGCAGCTTGCTGTCCTGCCCACAGGCCCCATCAGATAACTTGATGCCTTGCCCCCCACCCCCAAGCTTTCTGACCTCCTGGGTTGTGAGGTTTACTGTCTTCTCTCCATGAATGGAGATTCTCTTGCAGATGAAGACCCCTTATGTCTAAATAATTACCCACCTCATGACATTGGTGCTTGTCCTTCACTGCTGCGGTCACCTGTCCTCACAGGGCCAGGTGGGGGCTGCAGTCCTCCCTGAGGCTCTGTGAGGTTTAACTACGACCCCACATCAAATGCCGGCGTAGCACCTATCACACACAGGCACCCACAAAGTCTGGGATACCCTCAAGCAAAACCCCAGTTTTACTCCCCTGGGGGCGATAAGGGCCTTGGCCAGACCAGCCGTGGGGTGTCATCTGGAGTCAGCAGAGCTGCAGGTGACCTAGTAAGGAAGCTGCTAATTTTACCTCTCTCTGCCGTTTCCTCTCCCTTCCACCTCCTGCTGTCCTTAGGGTGTTAGTCGAGGAGCTCTATATATGGACTTTAGAAATGGAATCTGTGCTAAACGGGGAGCCATGAGCCTTGGGTGATTGGAGAACTGTCCCTCAAAGCCCTGAACTCCCCTAATTCATTAAATCAGTGACTCCCAAGCCTGGGCCTCCAAGGATCCAGGCAATTATTTTCTCTTTAGCTCTTGCTTTTTATGAAACTTTTATGACTATTTCCCCAAATGTTTACATAGGGAGAGAAGTAGGGCTCCGGAGAGCGCTGGACCAGCCCGGCCTTGATCGGTCCCCTACTCTAGGATCTGGGCTGAGCATTTGGGGTTTTTTTGTTGTTGTTTTTCTTAATCAGGCCCAGGTGAGGTTCGAACTTGCCGTTCCTGATTTGTGGAGCCGCGCTGAGCTGTGGTGCCCACATAGGACTGAGCAATTGGGAGGCATTCCTTTTAATTTCTTCTCATTTCATGCTGGCGAAACTGCGAGGAACACATTAGAACTGTGTTTTCATTCTACAGGTGAAGAGGGTGAGGCTCAGAGCATTCGACTGACTGCAGCAGGCCGCAGAGCCAGGGTTCAACCTGAGAACGCCTGGCACAGCTCTGGAGCCAGGGGTAGATGTGATAGATGGGGACTGGGGACAGATGAGGATCTGTGCTGAGTACGGTGCCCCCCAGAAGTCATCTCAGGGCTTCTGAGGCTACTCTGTGGACATAAAGGGGATAAAAGGAGTCTCCACCTAATGAGACACCCCAGGTCTAAGCCCAGTGGTACACTGGCAGTGAGCATGGAGGAGAGAGATTGAGGAATGTGCTTCTCAGAGGAGGGACGCTGCAAAGCAGGTCTTGAAGGATGAAACTGGGTCTTCACTGCTGAAAGGATAAGGCTGGGAGACCTGCCCGTGCAAAGGCGTGGGGTGTGCAAGTCCTGGTGCTTGAAGACACAACGGTGTTGGTGAGAGGTAAAGTGCAGTGGTCTGAGCACAGTGTGAGAGCAGGTGTTATGCCTCAGGCCCCGAAGTGCGGCTGCGGATGGGTTATTGCCAGCCATACGTGGGGCCAGTCATCACAGGACAGCACACAGGGGCTGTGTGACAGGCAGGTGGCTGAACTCTGCCAGGTAGTCAGGGAAGACTTCACAGGGGAGGGGACATTTGACTTTAGTCTTGCCTTGGAGTTCACCAGAGAAGGAAGGAGAGGCAGAGGGATGGTCTATGCCAAGACTGGAGGACACATGTGGCCAACGTGTCAGAAGTGGGGGAGGAGAAGAAAGATGTCACACTGGCGCTGCACAGAGGCTCCTGCTCCAGCAGCGAGGTCCAGGCTGCTGGTCGGGAATCGACCCTAATGGCAGCTCCAGCAGCTGCTCTTGTTCTGTCACTTGGGGGGCTGCTGGGCTGATCACCAAGCACTCTGGTGGGACCAGGAGGACACTGATCTGTGTGGAGGAGCAGGTGGCAGATGTGAGGTGGAGCCTGACCTGATCTTGGGTCACTGAGTCAGGGGCCACAGGGGAGACGTCGAAGCACCACAAGCCCTCATTTAAAAAGAAAATCTCTGGTTGGGCACAGCTGCTCACACTATAATGCCAGCACATGGGAGACTGAGGCTGGTAGGTTGCCTGAGCTCAGGGGTTCGAGACCTGCCTGAGCAAGAGTGATACCCCATCTCTACCAAAAATAGAAAAACTAGCTGGGCGTTGTGGCAGGTGCCTGTAATCAGCTACTTGGGAGGCTGAGGCAAAAAGATCACTTGAGCCCAGGAGTTTGAGTTTGCTGTGAGCTATGATGCCATAGCACTCTACCAAGGGCAACAGAGTGAGACTCTGTCTCAAAAAAAAAATTTTTGTTTTCCTATGACAGAGGTTTCTAAAACACATTTATTACCATCTGTTTGGAGATTTAATTTGAGTAAAGGTGGTGGAGTAATTTTGGGGGGCTCATGTGCAGCCGCACGCTCGGGGTGGAGCTGTCCTGAGCACAGGCTGTAGTTTGGTCAGGGAGGGGCAAGAGGCCTTGGCTGGGCCCGGTGTCACTCCTTTGCACAAGGCTTGCTTTCCTGTGCTGTGCAGAGTAACTACTGAGATGTCTTCTCTTCCAGACGAGCTACCACCTGGACATGGAGTCTGAGAGGACAGCAGGGCTAAGAGGTCAGTGTGACTTTCAACTGGGAAATGTTTGTGTGCTCAGAAAAGTCCAGGCCAACACCGGCATGCCCACCGTCCTCTGCCCCTGCCTCCTTAGGCCCTGCTTTCTCATTCCACAGCCTAAGGAGAAAACACTGGGAAAATACAAAAATGTTCAAACTCCTCCCTCCTGGAAGTTCATACGAAATGAATAATTCTGTGTCTAGAAGGCGAGAGGGCAAATTTTGACTGCAGTCACTCAGAGAGATGGGAATGGGAGAGGTATTTTTTCTTGTTCTGCTATTTTTATTATTAAGAAAATTTAGATGCTACCGGACCAGACAGAATTTCCCTGGGCTTTGTGTAAATGTAGCTTACTATTATCAGCGTGGTAGCGGGGCCAGGCTTCTGCAGATTTATTTAGCATTTTGTGTTCATATCAGGTGTTTGTACAAACATGGAGGAAGTATGGAGTGTTGCCTTTAGCACTGGACTGCTCTTGAGATCTGTTTGGCTAGTGGTTGTTATTATTAGATTCCATCCTTGCTGGCTGTGTGATTTTAGATGAGTTAATTAACCTCTCTGAGCCACAGTCTCTCATTTTTAAAATGAAGATACCATGATTTTCCTTGGGAATGTCCATTCCCTGTCCCATAGCAGGGTGTCAATATATAAGCAGAGAGCCCTATTCTTATATCTTTAACTGGCCAGCATGGGCTGCCCTTCCATCCCTGCACCTGACTTGACACCTGTTTTCCCAGCTGGGGAGGCGGAAATTCTAGCTGGTCTGCTTCTACCTCTGATTTTTCTCTCTCATCTCAGGCTAGTCTCCTCCCTTCTCTGGGCTCGGCTGCCTTTGAAAGAAGGAAACATGCTAGATTGATTGAGTTATATTTATTCATTCCACATTTCTGGAGGGCTGCCATGTACCAGATCCCAGGTGGGGGTGGCAGGGCTCAGGAACATAAGAGAGGCAAAGGGAGGTAGGCAGGCAGGTTTCTAGCATCAGAGGGGTGTGGATGAGGTGTGGGAGAATTCGCAGGCATCTGAGAGGTCCTCTGTCCTGGGGAGTAGGGATCTGGAATGAGGGGGGGACTGCAGAGAAGGAAGACGTTTATTACAAGGCTCACAGACTTGTTGACTTCTAAAGCAGGTTCCTAGGGTGAGGCTTGACTGAGAGTTTCCTCTTCTAGCTCAGAGATACCTCTTGAATCCTGGAGTGGACAGTGTCCTCCAAAGCTCATTGTGTCCAGAGTCCTGGCCTGTCTCTGAGGCTGAATATCCAGCACAGACAGCTCACGTGGATTCTCTGAAGGTGAGTGGGCATCTAACTTCCTAAATAAACATTCTTATTGAAAGTACAACACACAGAAAAAGGGACAAGTCATACGTGTATAGCTTAATGCACCCTCTGAGATGTGCACACCCACAGAGCACCAATATACACAGAAGTAGAACGTAACCAACAGCCAGTAGCACCTGCTTTCACCTCTCAGTCTCTATTACCTACCCTGTTTCCCTGAAAATAAGACATCCTCCGAAAATAAGACCTACGTACAGGAAAGATAAGATGTCCCCTGAAAATAAGACCTAGCGCATCTTTGGGAGCAAAACTTAATATAAGACACTATCTTATTTTCAGGTATTTTTAAAAATTTTTGTTTGTGGTCAGATCACGTGTTCTTGGTCTGCTTTCGTCAGTGCTGGACATTGTGAATGGAAAATTGAAGACATAATCTGAGGTTCTGGCTGACAATCTTTCCATCCACAGGAGACTTGCTTGTGTTTTGACCAGGGCAGTTCCTCTTCCTCACATCAAGGGTGTCTCAGAGGCGAGGTCCGTGCCCAGGAGGTCACTGGACGTCTCGCTCACTCTTACTGTGCTGGTTTCCAGAGCCCTCTTCCCTTTTGATTCTCTCTGCTGCCTCGTCCAGGGACAGACCCTGCCCTCACCTTGAGGGGAAACACGGCCTCAAATTCTCTGCTCATTTCTCTTGGTTTCTCTGTTACTTAGATGGTTTCAAACAAATGTTCCATTAGATTTTCCCCAGATTTTCTAGTTGTCTTTGCAACAGATTTGGTCCAAAATACCCTAATCAGTCATTGCCAGAGCAGCACTCTTCTCTTGTTTTCCCAGAGAAAATGTGTTTTACTTGTGAGCTTTGGGTTCTGACGGACCTGCATTCACGTCCCAGCCCCATCCCTTATTAATTCAGTGTGATGGTGGGCAAAGTACCTGAGCCACCAGCATGTAACCCTTCTCGTCTATAAAATAGGGCTGTTATGAGGATAGAATCAGGTTAGCAGAGCTCAGCGTGCATCTGGAACATTAGAAGTGCTCAAAGGAAAAAAAGAAAAAGCAGCTGTGACCTAGAAGGAAAACTGATCTTGCTCATTTTATTCCAATCTGCTATTGGATTCCCCCACCTTTTATTCCTGCAGCTTCTCTCCTGCCTGCATGACTATATTAATTTTTTACTTAATAAAGACAATATTTACCTCTCAGGCTAATTGGGATGATTCAATATGATGGTGTCTACAAAGTATTTCTTATAGTTCCTGGCACAGAGAAGGTATTCAAAAAATTACAGCTATTGTTACTGACCTTTTCAACCTTTTTTTTCTGACTGGTAAATTTCATTTATTTAGAAATGGTTTTCAACCTTCCTAATGCTGCGACCCTTTAGTACAGTTCCTCATGTTGTGGTGACCCCCCCCAACCATAAAATTGTTTTCATTGCTACTTCAAAACTATAATTTTGCTACTGTTATCCTAAGACCATATGAAATATGTGTTTTCTGATAGTCTTAGGCGACCCCCAAAGGGGTCGCGACCCACAGGTTGAGAGCCACTGATCTACAGACTTGTTATCTAGAAATAAAAACAAAGCATTGCTCTTTTTATTAGGAAACTGCCTCTGACTTTTGATTTTGACCTACTTTATGATAAGCAGGTAGAAGGCATTCTAGGCAAAGGGAACATTTGGAAAGACGGGAGGGTGAGGGCTCACAGGGTGTTGGGGGGAACAGCAGGCATCGTGGCCAGAGCAGGACCCAGCAGATGCCGAGAGGGGTCTCAGAGATGATCATGATGATTTTATAGCAACAGCAGTGAAACAGAAAACATTTCCTTTTTCTGGAAATTTTACTGTGTGCCAGCATTGGTTCATCCAGCCCTACAAGCAGTTCACAAAATAGCACAAAACAGACCTGGCCCCACTCTACCTGTCAGAAAAGGTGGCACGTGCCTTACCCAGGCCACATGGCTTATCAGCGGCAGGGCCAGGGTCCCAACCCTGGTCACCCGGCTCTGGAGCTGGCCCTCTGACCAGTCTGTGGCCAGATGGTGCCCAGCCTTGACTGGTGGTGGGAAGGACACAGTGTTTCCTGTCCCCCTGGATGTCCCAGACTCAGGGGTGGTGCCAACCAGAAACCGATAGCAAAACTTTTGAAGAAATAGGTGGAGCGATGAGTGGATGGGTAAACAAAAAATGCAGCTTAATGCCCTTATGGCTCCACGTCTCTCAGTTTTCTTTCAACCGTCTTCAAAGTTATCCCTACAAAGGCAGAAGGCCACTGGATTAAAAACCCTCTGCTGGAGATAGTTTCAAGTCTACAGGGGACTTTCACTTCTTTGTGTAAGATGATAGCATGACAATTTAACCATTTTTGTTTGCATGCTTCACACAGCATCTGGTCCACGGGGGACCTTCAAAAACACCTGCTGGGTAAATAGTTAGAGAGAGGAGGGTGCTCAGGCTCCTTGAAATCAGGAAGGTCACGCAGCACCTTGTCCCAGTTCCCAATGTTGCATTTTCACCCGCAGCCTTGGTTCTGCTCAGCCGTGATGGGCATCTGCGCATAGAGCTTCCTGCCCAGGGTTTACACAGATTGTGAGTCATAGGTCTGGTCTGGCTTTAGGGAGGAGCTGCCCGTGGTGAAGGTGAACTTGTTAAATAACCCCACTAGGGAATTGGTGACCTACAACCAGAATGAGGTCATGGAGATTAGAAGGACAGTAACTACATTTGTCATATGTCATAATTATATTACTGTATGGATAAGCTTGCAGAAAAAAAAATGGGGGAAGGGGAGCCTAAGAATACACAAAATATCCCCAGAAGGCTGGAAAACCTTTAGTGAATGAAGAAATATTTAGCCCTCTGTAACATAAGCTCTATCCTATCACTCTCCTTATGAAGCCCAGCGCTGCCTCTGGCATAGTGGTTAACTGAGTGGGCTTGGGAGCCAGGTGTCCTGGCTAAATGCTGGCTAAGCCTCCTCTTAGCTGTGTGAAAGTCACTTGACCTCTCTGGGCTTTTGTTTCTTCCTGTGTAAAATGGGATAATAATAATAATGCCTTCTTGATATTTTGTAAAGGTTAAATGAATCAGTCCAGGCAGGGTGGCTCATGCTCGTAATTCCAGCACTCTGGGAGGCTGAGGCAGGAGGATCCCTTGATTTCAGGAGTTCAAGAACAGCCTCAGCAAGAATGAGACCCCCCCAATATCTATTCAAAATAGAAAAAAATTAGCTGGGCATGGTGGTGAACACCTATAGTCCCTGGGCTGAAGCAGGAGGAGGCTTGAGCCCAGGATTTTGAGGTTGCTGTGAGTTGTGTTGAGGCCGCTACACTCTAACCTAGGTGACAGAGCAAGACCTTGTCTCCAAAAAAAAAAAAAAGAAAGAAAGAAAGAAAGAAAGAAAAGAAAAGAAATGAATCGATAGGTGTAAAGTGCTTAGAACAATGTGTCATAAGAGCTCAGTAAGCATGCACGGTCACAGGTTGAGCCGTACGAAATTGCCAATATTACACTACCTTTTCCTTGCAAAAGCAATAGTTTCATGTGGTTTGTTATTATCATTACCAGATGAAGTGCAGACTTCTGCGGTTGGTGTCTGCATTGTACAATCTTGCTGCAGTGACCCTCTGTGTCCACACACAGCATGGTCCTGCTCAGACCCTGCCTCCTCCAGGAGGTCATCCCAGCTCCTGGGTGTGCGGGAAGGTCGGCACTCCTCCAGGGCCCACATCAGTGCCCGTGTGGGCCTCTCCTCCCTTGGGACTCTGCAGAAATGGTGTTTACGTGCCTGCTGCTCCTCTGCCCTGTGAGCTCCTGGAGGGCAGGGGCTGGCTCCGGCTCGGTTCCGCTCCCCTCCCTGCTGCCCTGCCTCCTCCTCAGCTAGCTGCCACTGATGAGGCCACTGAGCGTGCAAAACTTCCTCTGCATGTCCTCCTGGTGTTGGTGGAGGTTTGCTCCATCCTGTTTCCATGCCTGGGAAGGCGCAGACACACTTCTCACACCCTTGATAGGGTGAGGCAAGGTGCAGGGAAGACTCGGGTCCCTGAGTGAGGAGGTCATTTCTGATGATGGCAGGGCAGGTGCTCGGTAGGGGTATGAAGGGACGTGTGTATACAGTGGCTGGCAAAGGAGACAGCAAGTGCAGGGACACTTGAAATCGGGTGGGCTTGAGTTTCAACCCTGAGCTAGCCATGCCAGGGCTCCATAACATTAGTTAAATTACTTAAGAATCTGACATTTGTAACTATTTCCTTATCTGTAAAGGGTGCCTGATAGTTGTTCTTTGGGAAAATTAAGTATTCCATTGGGGAAGCCCTGGGAAGTGCTGGGCAGGGAGTTCCCCTTTAAAGGGAAGGTCATTTTTTCTTGTCACAGTGAATGAGAAAATTTATAGAGGACACCCACTGTACAGGGACACCCGCTAGTGACCGTATGGTCAGGCTCCCGCTGGATGGCAGGGCGAGAGAGCCTCACCCGGCCCAACCTCAGTCTTCTCATTCGTAATGTGGCGATGACAGCATGTGCCCCCCTGAGCTGTACAAGGAAGCCGGCCAGCGCACAAGCAGCGCGTGGTGCCAGGCACAGAAAGAGCTCTGTAGATGCTAATTATTGCTGTCACCAATTCCTTCAGTAACGTCTGTGATCAGAGAGCTTTGTAAACATGTCACGCAGAAACCGTTTCGTTGTCCTTTTGCCTGCAGCTTCCCCTGCCCTTGGGGCTCACACGTGATCCTGGACCATGCCTGGAAGTGGTCACTGTGGAGCCAGGACCCCCTGCACAACAGCTGCATGAAGAAGGCGGAACGCCCTGCCCTGACCTGCAGGCTGTGGGCTGCCCTGCACCCGCTGAGCTGCTGAGCCCAGTGAGGATCCTGGCTTTTCACCAAGAGCTTAGACAAAGCATTTGCAGCAATCCCCAGGTCAATAAATCACCACTGGAGTTATAAATGTAACAGTCCCCTCATTCTCCGGGGCCATTTCACAGGCTCCATAAATATTTGAAGCAGAACCTTCTGAGAGTGCTTTAAGAAATTGGTAGCAATCAAAGCCCTCATTTAGTGGCAAGTGGTTTTGCCTTTGGCTTGGGGATCTGTGTTTGATGTCAGAGCTTGGGGGAAATGCTGAACTGTGCCTTGCACATTCTGAGTAGTTTGGCTTCAGAAATGTCAAAGTAGCAAAGGAAATATTTACTGTACCAAAACCTTTTGAACAAGTAGTCCAGAAGTTCTCGACCAGGCACACTTTTAGCCCTCACGGCCAAGTCTTCAGACATTTTTGGTTATCACAACTGAGATGCTGCGACTGGGATCTAGTAGGAAGAGGCCAGGGATGCTGCTGACCTCCCAACACACAGCCCGCCTCCTGCGGTGAAGAATGATTTGGCCTACACGTCAACAGTGCTGAGGCTGAGCGCCCAGACCTGACCTAGGAGCTCCTAACATGGTCAACCGTGGAACGTTTGAGTTATTCTCCTGCCCCGGGCACCTACCATATTCTGAAAGATTTTTGCCTACTAAATGAAATGCCTAATTTGAGTAATTATATATTTTACACTTAAAAACATTAAAACCAGCCAGAACCCTCTAATTGGTCCATTGACTCCACATCTGCCTTATGCTGAGCAATGTGGCAATGTGGTGTGCAGGGGAGAGAGACGAGTCAATGCTGGTCCCTGCCCTGGAGACCTCAGGGAATGGGAGAGACACACATGTAAGTAAATTGTCCTGTGGTCAACTGTTATGTGTGCCAGGAGAGATGGGACACAGAGTAGGGTCAGTTCTATGTGGCAAAGGGGAATGAGAAGTCGGCCACAAAGGAATGGTGGAGCAGAGTTCCGTGGGGGAGGTGGGGGAGGGTGCTGCAGGCACCAGACATGGCGTGTGCAAAGGCCCTGAGGCAGAAAACTGAACTGTGGATGGGCCCCTGGAGGAGAAGTGGGCAGGTAGTCACTGCCTTGTTCCCGTCCAGCGCCTCTTCCTTCCCTGAGGACAGAGAACGTTGCCCTGACTCAGGTGTGTGCCCAGGAGGGGAAGAAGGGCACCCACCCACAGAGAGAGTGCAGGGCAACGTGGCCACACATGCCAGACCTGCCCCTGGCTCACTGACCAGAGGACATCTCTGTCTCTGGAGGGGACTGGTGACGGGCTTGAGGGAAAGGTCACTCGGTTGTCCCTTCATGGATGGACAGGGAAGGATGAGGACAGGAAAGCCAGGGCTCCTGGGAAGTAGGCGTAGTCTACAGATTTTATGTTAATGTATTTTTACTTTTTATTTGGAATGAAAATTGCAAAGAGTTCCCGTACACCCTTCACTTGGTTCTCCGATGTCGATGTCTCACGTAATTTACCGTAGTGCAGTTATAGAAACTATTTCCTTCTATTTTGAGGAAAATTGGGGAGCTATTGGAGTGAAAGAAAGGCAGCATCAGCACATTGAGTCACTACCGTTTAAATGAGCTTGCGGGCTCCGTGATGGGTAAGCAAATCCATCCCTGTATCCTTGGACTGTTCCTCCCGCATCTGTCTATACATTTAGTGCTAACTGCCATGTCTGCTTAGATGCCGAGGAAAGAGAAATATGGACTCTGCTGTCTGTCTTGGTCTTTAGGGATCTTCCTGTCACCACCCCTCTGGGGAGAGGGGGTCCCAGCTGGAAACCACTGCTGTGATCACTTTGCAGTTTCAGCCACCATCCTCTTATCCCCAAGTAGGAGGTGACCTGCAGAGCTGGTCAGTGATGTTGGTTTTGTGATGCCCCCTTCTGCTTACCCCTCCCCCATATTTTGGGACAATGTCATAAGCTTCAGTGTTAGGGGCATGACAGAGAGAAGGCAGAGACTTGGTGTGGTGGAAGGCAGCCAGTGGGGCCTTTGCAGAGCTGCCAGGATGCCATGCAGTCTGGTTTCTGGTCTTCAGGACGCCCCGAGGGGCCCAGGCATCCGTGCCCCCTCCTGATGCTCTCACATTCCGGGCCCAGCAGAGAGGTGACCCGGGAAATTCCACTGAAGGAAGCCCAAACCATCTTTGCAGTGTGACCATGTTTCTGAGCCAGACTCCACTTACTACCTCAGGCCATGGGTTTCCACCTGAACTGGCACCTTGGGTGGCTCAGGCTTTTGTGCTGTGACTCCCGAGGCTCTTTTGCAATGGTGAATGGCAGGCTCCTCCTCTCTCCTTGTCTGGGATATAGACCCCGGCCCTCTGAGGAGTGTGTGGTGGCCCTGTGCCACTCCCTCAGTGGCCTGGATGAGGTGGGGCCCAGCTGGGGCCAGGACGACCTGTTTGGGTGACCCAGAGGTGACCCAGGAACTTGTGTGCAGGAGCTGGTCTCCGGCCACCCCGCATGCAGGGAAGGATAGCCTGAGTGAACCTGAGGCCTCTGGAGATGGGTCAGATGGCCAGCCTGGCTTTGTAGCAGAAAACAATTTGTCAAATAGACAGTCTGCAAGCAGCGGTGGTGAACTTTCCTGGAGCAGGAGCCCTAAACCTAGCGAGGTAAATGCGTCCCTCCCCCACTGCACTAAAAGGCCCCCCTGGGCTAGCCGAGCATTGGCTGTGCTCAGTGTAATCCTTCTCCCTGCTGCCCATTCATTTTCCTGAGCTCCGTGGGAGGCATTTGGCCAGAGTGGCTAAGGTGTCCTGCCTACCATGCACTGCACGTTCCTCAGGGACAAGTGGGCGGCAGGGGGTCAGTCACAAGGTTCCCCCCTCCAGGCTCCACTCTGACTGAGTGGCATGAGCAGAGAGAACATAAGGGCTGGGGGCACAGAGCAGGGAGCTGATCAACAAGCAGTCGGGGAGGGCTTCCTGGAGGAAATGAGACTGAGCGGAGGCTGGAGATGGGCTGGGATCAGCCAGGGGAGACAAATCCTAGAAGGGAGGGGCAGGCATGAGCCAGAGCCCCTATCCCCAGGGCAGGGTTGGAGTAGGAGTGGAACAGAGACACAGGTGTTTCTCTAACCCTGGGGTAGAAGGAACCAGGAGGAAGGTGTTGCCTTTCTTGCAATCCTACTATGACTTTCTTGTTCCATTTAACAAATGTTTGCAATACAGATATCTATATATTCTTCAAAATTCAAAAGGCACAGGAGTCCACTCTGCCGAAGTCCCCTCCCTCCCCCTGCGCGCAGCTCCCTGCCCCAGGGACACACACATTTGGCCGTCTTAGTCCACCCAGTGGCAGGCGGTGTGTGGCACACTCTGCTCTGGGCCTTCCTGCATCTAACAAATCTTGACAGTCATTCACATCAGAACACAAGTTTCTCACTCACTTTTCCAAACAGTTCTGTTGTTCTCCACCCTGTGGATCCAGCCAGAACCCTTTCAGTGTGTATTTGAGTTGTTTTGTTTCTGATCTTTGGCTGTTAAGACCAGCAGTGTCATGACAATTCTTACACGTACATCTCTGCACATATTTGAGTGCAATGAGGGAGGTTGGGGTCTGTGACAGGTGAGTGCACAGCAGCTGTCTGGGTGTACCCTCGGATGTCCACTCAAGGGCAAAGTTGTTTAATGACACATTTATCAGGACATATCCCCAACTTTAGGCAATGTGTGACCGTATATCGGAGGGTCAAGTCCTAAGAAAGGACCAGAGGAGATAAATGCTGTGATTTTCAGGGCCCTGGCCAGACCCTGCTGCCCATGCCCCTTTCGTTGTTTTGGTTCCTGCTTATGAAGCGCAGGGTACCTGTGGCCCAGAGCCCCACTGGCGACATCTGTGAGGTGCTGGTGATGCCTTTCAGCCTCTCGAGGGCTCTGCGCTCACAGGGTGTCTGTGCTGGGGGATGGGCTTAGTAAGCAGGCATTTGTCCCCAGACCCCACCGAGGGGCCGTCTGTGTTTCCATCTGCTGGTGCTCCTGGGCAGGAGTGACCTCAGCTGGAAAGCTGTGATCTGACCCCTGGGGATGGCAGATGGAATGCTGGGTGGTTCAGAGGCTGAGGGCAGCAGAGAAGGGGCCTTTGGGCTGAGCTAGGAAGGCAAAGCCGTCCTGCCTCCCATCCCAGCCCACCACTCACAGGCTGTGGGCTTGAGCCAAGGCCTGGAAGGCTGGGTTTCCTCCTGGGAAAATGGAATTACATCCCCACGGCGTTATCTTCCTGCACGGAGCCCTGCAGGTATCCTGTGGCCAGTGCCAGCTGTGGCATTCACAGCCCAAGTGTGTGGCCTGTCCCCTCTTCATCCCCTGTAATAACGGGGAGGCAGGTGGCCTGGGAGCTAGGCACACACCTTCCCTGCCTCCCCTGGCCTCTCCTGCCTCAGTACTCTCCTCTGAGATATGGGGATACATGTCCCCCAGCATGGCTGTGAGGGGTAAGTAGGTATCTGTGAAGCGCCAGAGAGGGGCCCAGGGACACGGCACTATCTGCCGAGGTGCTGCCACGGCTGTCTTCACAACTTAGAGTGCAGTGATGAGGAGGGGGCAGTGGTGGGGCTCAGATGAAGACAGCGCCTGCAGCTGGAGAGCTCTCGGGGCAGAGACTAGAATGAAGTGGCTGCTGCTTGGAGCCGGTGTGTGTAGCGGAGCAGCAGAGAATTCCCGGGGTGGTAACCAGCCTGCCCAGAGTTTTCCTTTGGAACTTTGATGCTAAAGGTGATGGAGCTCGGCTCTGTGGCTGTCGAGGTGTGCCTGGGACTCTCCCAGGCTCTCTGATCCTGTCCGCTAGTCCACCTCTTCTAGAAAACCCTTTTTTTTGGAGTTGAGAG
Source organism: Loris lydekkerianus (assembly GCA_963574355.1). Taxonomy (NCBI): domain Eukaryota; kingdom Metazoa; phylum Chordata; class Mammalia; order Primates; family Lorisidae; genus Loris; species Loris lydekkerianus. Next base: position 44,434 of record CAUYPK010081593.1, read on the forward strand.
CTATTTTGTCCGGGTCCTTTTGGAGGTAGGTGGGAGTGGGTGTCCTCCATACCCCAGGTGTCCGTGTTTGTGTATCTGGAAGAATTCACCTTCCTTCTGCTTGGACCAAGGCTTTTTACTACATTTGATGCTTTTTAAAACTAATGAACATGTTGCAGGCTGGCCCATCCTGCTCCAGAGCCGCTCCCCTGCAGGCACGGCTGGGCCTAGGGAGGCCTGAGTGTACCTGAGTGTGTGTGTGTGTGTGTGGGGGGGGGTCCGTGTCACTCAGTTTGCTGTCTGGCGTTAATCCCCTGCCCCTCCTCCCCCCACCCCTGCTCCTCCTGTCCTCCCTCTCACCCCCCCTCCCTCCCAACCTATATCAGTTCTTCTGCTATGTAACCTCAGCCAAGTTCTCCCTGGGGCCCTCCGCCCTCCCAGCTCGAGCTCTAAGGACAGCAGGAGAGTAATTTAGCCTCGGGAAGCATGTGTGCTGCTGAGGGGTTGAGGGGCATGAGGGTGAGCTCTGATGCCCCAGCTGCTGCTGTCCTCACCTCAGGCTCATGGTGTTTCCTTACACTGGGCTAGACTCCAGATCAATTCCACCTCCATCCTGATACAAGTGGAAACCTAGGACAGGTAGAGGTCTAGAGGAGCCAACTCACTGGTTTTATGACAGTTCATTCATTGAGCACACATTGACTATAAGGAGCCGATGGTGCACTGGTGCTGTCCTGGGAGTGACATAAGATGGTAGCAGCCCTGCTGGGCAGGGCTCACTGTCAGGCAGCACAAGCCGAGTAGCTACCAACTCAGTTCTTCCAGGGCCACTCATCTGGTTGCTCAGGTTGTGTACTGAGCAGGACACATAGTCTAAGGGCAAAAGTAGGTGAAATCCAGCCCTACTGTGTCCTTGCCAAAGGCTGTGCTTGTCTGGAGGAATCGGCGCCTTTTGTGTGTCTTGGCTGTGCTGGCCACATCCTGGCAGCTGTGTCCACCTGGAAGGGACATCTTTTTGTGATTCTGCACAAAGGCTCAGTGTGGTCCCAGCACAGTAGTTTTGCTGACTCTGAGCCAGAGGTGCCACATCAGCAGTATGTCATCAACAGTTCATGGAAGAGTCCCCAACGCCATCCCAATGCAGCCATCCATCTTACAAAATGCAAGGGTGGCTGTACCCTGCTCCTATGCACCCTCCTGTCTGCTTCAGAAGGCTGGAGCCAGGGCCTGGCCTGAACAGCCCTGCCCCAGGGCCATGGGATGGTATCCTCTGCTCACTGGCATAATCAGGGTATGTAAGGCTTTCCGCCATGAAAGCCACCAAGTTCTTTATCCCCAGATAGTCCTAATACCTGTGTCCCTGGTCCTCTGAGGAATTTATTGCTACTCCTTACAGTCCAGCTCAAGCTGAGAGGCTAGTGCTGGACAAGGATCCAAGGCACTGGGATCAATCACAGGGCTGGGGCTTAATAGCTGTGTGTCTCTAGGTAAGCCACTTAACCTCTCTGTGTAAATCAACTATAGCTATATAATACCACCCGATAAACCAGCCCAGACTTGGTGACTTCCAACCATTCATTCTCACTCTGCCAGGTCTACAAGTTCACGAGGGTTCAGCTAACCAGGCAGGGCTCAGCTAGGAGGTTTTGTGTCACGCCAAGAGTTGGGCTTCAGGCCTGCTGCACACCAGAATAAGTCCTGTGGATAGATTAAACAGCAGCGGCAGGGGACATAGACTCCTCTGTTCCCAACAAAGTCACATGGTAAGAGGAGGGAAAGCTGATAAGAGCAGAGCAGTTCAGCCACCAACACTCTCACAGTGGGACTCAAGCCCATCCCATGCAGGACAGTGGTCAGGATGAGGGGTGATCACCTGGGACAGGTGCCCTTCACAGAGAAGCCTGGCAGCCAGCCTGTCCTGAGGGGTGACTTGGCTGGCTTTGTGCTGGCTTCTGCAGAAATTCATTAGCGTAAAGGAAGCTGACAGTGAGTGCAACCTCTGTTCTCCTCCCCGACCCCCATCCCTCTACCTGTCTCCATGTGCACGTCTTCAGATCCATCCATCAGCAGGTCTCATCCCCTCTGCTTTCAGCATACGTCCAGGCTCTGGCTACTTCTTACTCCCCGACACTGATTTGTTCACAGCTGCATCCCCCAGCGCCTAGAACAGTGCCTGCGACCTACCTTCTAGGGCTCAATACACGTTTGCTGATTGAATGCATGAACTAGTTACTCGATTTTGTTGTAATGATACTTCCAAATAGACACTGTATTTTATTGTAGCTGGTTGTCTATAGTGAAAATTCTCTTAGATGAGAAAATATTATTTCCCTTTTTATTTTTTCTTTGGAAGTGAGGGAGATGGGAAGGAAATGACTCTGAGCAGAGGAGGGGATGGATTCTAACTCATCCTCCCCGACTCCCCCGGCACACTGCCACATTGACATCAGCTGCCCAGGAGTCCAGGGGTTGCTGGTTTGGGGAAGAGGTCTGAAACAGCAGAAGTGGGCTAGAGGGTGAGGTGTTATAGGAAAGGATGGAGAGAAACAGAAGGTGTGCAGAGCTCTAGGGCGGGAGGACTTTAGACTCCCTCTTCAGCTTTGAAATTTAGTTTTTCTATTGGAAGGACTGGTATTTAGTACATGCCATCTGTCAGTCCATTTAATATGGATATTTTATCTGTGCTGTTATTATTAGGAGCACTTATAAAGTGACATATTTTCATAATTGTATTTCTCAGTTTTGAAGGGTGTTCTCCCAGTGCTGTTTGCTGGGTGATGAACAATGAACAAAGGCTCAGAATGAGCTGGGCTGGACTGCCAGTACTGGACCTACCCCTGACTAGCTGTGGGGGCCTCTCTGAACCTCAGTTTCTTATTCCACACTTTCCTTACTTTATATGCTCTCCCACTCCATTCTGAAATATAGGCCTGTTTCCTGTGCCCTTATCAGGAGTCGGTTGATTTAACGATTTCTCGCTAAGTTGTGAATGACTGACAGTCAGGGATATTTGTGTTTATAAGGCTGATTCTCATTAGCACAGAGAAAATTTTAGTTAGCAGACTTGAGATAGTGTGGTAAAATGAGGTGAAGACTTAGAGTGCTCTCACATCATAGATGAGTGTACCAAGGCTCAAGACAAGGCTTTGCTGAGGTGAATAAGTGCCAGGCTTAGTCACAGCAAGTCAGGGGACAGAGCTGGGTGTGCCTGCCAGGACACCTGATCCCACATAGTGTGATGGTCTTGCTCTGGGTTGAAATGCAGGAGGAAGTTGGCCACAGGGCACAAGGCACCAGTCTTGTCATGAAAACACCAGCACCAAATGCGTGCATTGAGTATAGCATGGAAAGAACATGCCATAATCCATGCCCAGTAAGATGCCTTAGCGTGCTGCATGACAATTTGTGTTTTAGTCAGCACAAATGGGTTGCTTCCATCGGCAATAATGAGAATATCCATGAGCTGGGGTTATGAGAAGAGGGAACCCCAGGAAATAGAGGGTTTTGCAGAGACGCTTCAGGAAGCCAGAGAAGGCGGAGTAAAAAAGATCAATAGTTTGCTAGGAAGTCTTTGGGAATAGCACCTGTGCTATAAATTCTGTATATCAGAAGGGTAATAAGAGAAAATTCAGGGTAGTTGATATAAAGGTGACTGAATACTTTTTTCTATTTTAAATTTCCAAGTCTCCCTGTGACTTCCTTAATATACAGGGAAATATGTTTGAGTTATAAATGGATTTAGGCTGTGTATCGCATATAATGATGGGTTAATGAGATAGAAGCTTATTTCTCCATCACAAGGGGAAGGAATTCAGATGTCTCATGGGGCAGGTGCCCATAGGCATTAGGCTCCAGTATCTTAGTTCAAAGTTTCCATTGAACTAAGCTCAAAGCTACCTCATGACCCAAAATAGCTGTCAGAGCATCAGCCATTAAGTCCAAGTTCCAAGAAATAGAAAATAGGTGGTTGATGGTGGTGAGACAGTGGGAAAAATTATTCTCTTTAGGGAACACTTTAAGGTGTCTTCCCAGAATTTCCAGATAACAACTTCCCCTGATGTTTTCCTAATTCCAGGATTTCGTCATATGGCTACACTTAGCTGCAAAGAAAACTATGAATATAGTCTATTAGTTGGACACATTGCAACCCCAAACAAAGCTGGTGTCCTGTTACTAAAAAGGAAGGGGAAACTGAACACAGGGTTAGTAACTGTGTCTCTGCCTATCACATCAACTCTTCACTTACAAAATCAGGGAGTCTTAAAACATTACCACTCATATTGTTAGCAATAAAACAAGGCAAGTTGATTGGCATCTTGTTGAAAATTTAATGCAGAAATGTTAAGAGGGATAAAATGCTGTATTTTCTTTTATTCAGTGTCTTCTATAGATCATATATTTTCTTTTCATTGTCCTTGACATTCTTAGAAATATACATATGGATTTTTTACAGATTTTCTTATAATCTCTTTGCTCCTAATGCCCTCCCCCCACAAATGCCTCAAAATCTTATAGCACCAGTTTTCTCACGTGAATAGTTTTAGAAGCCTGGCCCTTTTACTGAACAGGTCCTTCTGCATCTGTGCTCATCCCAGACTTAACCCACTCTGTTGTAAACCCTGAAGGCTTTCCCACGTCGGTCAGCCTGATTCATTCCATTTCTTGCCAGTTCAGCCTTCCCTCTCTTTTTTTCTGAGCTGGTTTAATCATCAGCTCCTCCGGCATCCCACTTCCCACTGGGAGGTGGTGAGTTGTCCTATATGCACTGTGGCACCTTAGGGTGGAGTATTTTGCTCACACCATAATTTCAAACACTGAGAACTCTGGAGTGGAATCTCTAATTCTGGTCAAGAAGACAGACATCAAGCTAGGAGCTGTGGGATCAGAAAGCTGAAATGCAAGAAAAGTGTGGGTTGGTTTGGGGATGAAATAGTGGTGATTAGCATCTAGTCTGTGCCGGGCATGGGGCCAGAGCCTCATCTCAGTACTGCTCAGGTTGGCCTGGGGGGGCAGTTGTCATGTCATGAGTAGTTCATTCATTCATGCTGGTGGTGTGGTCTTTTATTCATTCATTCATGTGACCAGGACTTACCTGTGGTCTCCTGTGTGCAGGTGGCTTCTCAGTGTACAAGCTGCAGCTATGAATGAGCCAGTGGAAGACAAAGGCTACACAGATTCACACATCCTATAAATTTAAATCCTAATTAATGCCATGAAAGAAGAAAAGCAAGGGCAGGGAGGGAGACTGGGTGGAAAATGAGGAGGGTGCTGTTTTATAGAGGATACCTTCAGCCAAGGCTTCTTGAAAGAGGTGAGGTTTTCAATGAAAACTGCTTGAGGAAGGAATGTGGAGGAGAGGGGACATCATTTGCCCAGGAGAACTCAGATGGGAAACGAGAGAACTGGATTCAACCTCATTTTTGAAACTATTTCATTTTGAAAATTTTCAAACATTTGCAAAAGTGGACAGAATAACACAAGGACCTCCACGTAGTCACCATCAGCTTCAACAATGGTCAACTCAAAATCAATCTTGTTTCATCCCTGCACCACCTCTTCCCCGCATGCATATCATTGTGAAGTAGAACTAGACATATCATTTAATTCGTAAAACTTTAAACCGTCATCCTACCATCATCGCGCCTCAAATAAGCAATGACTCATTGATTTCATCAACTATTCAGTCAGTGTTAATTTCTTTTGGTAGTTTGAATCGGGATCTAAACAAGATCTGCACGCTGTGCGTGTCTTTTTGTGATAAACTATACATTAAAAAATTTACTGTTTTTGCCATTGTTATGCAACCATCACCACCATCCACTTCCAGAACGTCTTCATCTTTCGAAACTGAAACTCTGTCCCTGCTAAACTAACACCCCGTTCCCCCCTTTCCTCAGCCCCTGGAAACCACCACTCTACTTTCTGATTGTGAGTGTGGTTACCCCAGGGACTTTGTCTACGTGCAATCAGATGGTATGTGTACTTTTGTGACTGCCCTGTTTCACTTAGGACAATGTCTTCGAGATTCATCCATGTCGGAACATGTGCCAGAATTTCCTTCTTGCAAGGATGACTAAGCTTCCATGGCACGGACCAACAGACCATGTTCTGTTTATGCATTCCTCCATCAGTCTTCTGGTATGCCTTTTAACTCTTTTCATCTTTAGCTCCCTCCTCCTCTTTTTATTTTCTTGCAGTATTCTGTTGAAGAAACCAGGTCACTGTCCTACGGTTATTCACAGCAGCTGGGGGTGTTGCTGTGGTGTCCCTGCGGTGTCCCAGCCTCCTCCGTCTACCCTTGAATGGGGCATTGGATCTATAGCTTTGATATAATCCCGATTCACTGGTTTTCAGCTCCTTTAGAGGTGGTGTCACATCTTTCCTCAGGATGCATGCGTCTGGCTGTGTCTCTTTCTAGAATGTTAGTGTCCAATAGTGCCCGATACCTAGATTCACAGATTCATTAGTGCTTGTGGTAGGAGATAGTTCATTCTGTCCTTTGATCCCTTATTAGCTGAGTACTTCATGCCGAGGCACTTCCCTCACCACTCTTTAGCTCTTTGGTTAATTTAACTTCCCTTTGCCACCAAAGCTGACAAGCCATGTGAGCACACACTTCCTCAGTCCCCCATGGGTACTGACTGCCTGCCGTGCGCCCCATTCTGGGGTCACAGAGATGATGTGCTTTTCCCACCCCGACTCCTCCGGTGCTCACAGGTGCTTGCAGGAGAAAGACAGTAAACTGCCGAGTTCCTCTCCAGCTCACAGTGGCCATCGGGGTCCGGACAAGAGCCTGTGAGCTCCAGAGGGGAGAGCCTCTTGCAGAAACAAGAGAGGTGCCTGGAAAGGGCCCGACACCCAGATGCTCCTCATCTCATGCCGCGACTCAGCTGGCTGGCGCGGTCCTGGTCTGGGCTGACAGCTCACGCTTTCAGACTTTCTAAATTTAGTTTTTAAAGCTGAAGGCAGAGAAAGCAGCCCTGGTTTTGTCGGGCTCCCAGAGGGATGAGCCGGCTGGTGTGCCTGGGGTTCCTATCCATCACCAGGACTCAGGGAAGGGTTGGTCTGTAATGTGGAGGAGGCCACATTCAGGCTTCCATGACAGTGACAGGACCTCAGAGTGAGCACCCAAGTGGGTGGTCCACAAGGGAGGCCCCGGGGCCGCAGTGCAGGGAGCTGCCCTGCCCCTAGTCAGCGATCTAGGGGGAGCTTCTTAGCCTCTCCGAGACCCCGTGTTCTCATCTGACCCTGAGCTTGCGTTCTGCCCAGGGCTGTTTGGCCAGGCCGCCAGGTCGTTTGTGTACTTCTGGGAAAAACTTTCCAACTGTTATCACTGGGCTCAGTAGTGAAAGGGGAGGTCATTCTCATAGGTCACACAGCTCAGCGTCCGCATTTTGCCAATGGGTCCTGGCAGAAAAGAGGTGACACCCCCAAAGGGGCAACTGAGGTAGCAATTTGTTTAAATGATACAAAGAGTAAAAGAACATGTTACAACTCTTCATGTTAGAGACGCTCCATGAAGGCATCCCTGAGAATGCTGACAGAGGAGGGGCTGAGCCTTACCCCCTTCCTAACTGTCACCTTTATTTCAGTGGCTGTCTCCTAAAGGCCAAGGTCACTGCTGGCAGCTGACTTCTTTCATTGCAGTTGGCAAACAGGGGTGCCATTGGAGGTCTGGGGTTCCCAGGTCTGGGACAGAGGTGTTAGCACCACCCGGTCTCTGCCGCAGACTTCCTTGCCTCTACCATGCTGACCCACACTGGGGGTCTGCAGCTGTACCACAAGTTGTAGGAAAGCAGAGGTGTGTCCCCCTCAGGGACAGAGTAGGGGGGAAACTAGGGTGGTGAGAGCAGGAAGCCGTTACCACCCTAGGGTCAGAGGGCAAGGAGGGTGTGCTGCCTCTTATTCTGTGCTCCTGAGAGAGCAGAAAATAGGTTTTGGAACCCGCTCTCCTCCCCCCTCCAGGCTCCTGCTTGTGCCTCCCATTGGCTGAACCAAACTGGACGCCAGAGGCCCAAGGAGCCGGGTGACGTCATCTTTAGGGTCAGCCTTAGGCTTGGCCTCCTGGGCCCGGGAATGGATGGAGCTGGGGCCAAGGGGGCAGAACAGCCAGCTGAGTGTGGAAAACCCACAAGAGATGTGGCGACTCAAGGTCGGTCAGAGTCTAGCCCAGGCTGTGATGCATAGTAGGTGCTCAAGATAAACTCAAGTCCCCCTCCCGTGATTAATAGAGCCACTGAGAGGGCAACAAAGAGGCTGTGCAAGGGACAGGAAACCTGGGACGTGGGAGCTGGGCCTCCTGGGGTAGCTGGGTCCTCTCTGGACTGGTTTCCTTTTGTCCAAATAGAAAGTGTCATGGTGCTCCACACCTCATATTGCTGTGGGGTGTGCTCTGTGTGGGCCTGGAATCTGCAGGTGGCCAGGCTCACGTTCATGAAGCACATTTGTGAATACAACTTAGGGTCCTCCCACCCAGAGTAGGCCCTCAGGTCAGGCTAATCTGTGCCAGAGAGGAAGACATGGCAGAAAATGAAGTGGGTCTCCCGAGATTCAGTCTCACCGGGACCTGGGCACCAGCAGCCCACTGGGGCCCTGGGGAATCTGTGTGCCAAGCTGAGTCGAGAACAGCCCTGAAGATGTCAGGTGCTGTGAACGTCTGATCTGAACATTGCTCACACAGGGAAACCCTGTGCTTTCCGTTCTGGCTTGTTTATGCAGTGGAGGCTGGGAACTCTGAGGACCCCAGGAAGATTGTGGAAATGCTCTGTCCAAACACTCTGTGCACACCTGAGCGCTGGAGACTCTGTCTCTTGTCGAGATCCATTTCAGAAACCCGAGGACAGGCCTGCAGAGCCAGACCTGCCCTGCTGTGAATTCCCACCACACCACTTACCAGCTGAGGGACCTTGGACCAGGTGTCTTGGTGGCCCTGAGCTTCAGTTTCTCTCCCTGTAAAATAAGCTTTTGTAAGGAGTGAGTGAATTAGGCAGGGTGGCTGGCCTGCCCTCAGTGCCTGGAAAGCGTTAGTCCTTTCCTGTCTGGTCTCCCTCTGCCCCAGGGCCCGTGGTGCTGATGAGCCCTGTCCCAGCTCCTTGTCCTTTTCCTCGTCCCCTCCCCGTCTCCCACCAGACTGTGTGCTCCTCAAGGGCACAGGCACATCTGGTCCATCTCTTCATCCTCCAGTCCAGACAGGCCTGGGAGAGTGGGGCTGCGTCCTCCACTGGGGCTCCAGGAGGTTCTCCTGGGCACCTACCATGGTGCAGCTTTACCCACCAGCCCTCGTGAAGGACGTGTCCAGTGCCTCTGGGTTGTTCTGTCTCTCTTGGAGCTTGCTCCCCCCTCATCCTGCCATTTGTTCCATCACTCGAATGTTCACCGAGGGGTCTCCAAGGAGCCAGGGAGCAGAGGAGAGGGGAGGACTCCTTAGGGGCGCGTGGAGAGCAAGCCCCACGTAAATGACACGTTCCTAGGCTGGGGCTGAGGGAGGATCTGCCCAGGGTCAGCCCAGCAGAGCCCCAGCCTCTGAGAGCAGAAGGGAACTTGGGAACTGTCCACGGTAACGCTTCATGGGTGGGTGGGGTGAGGAATCTGGAGCCCAGGGGTGCTCTGACGGGAGTGTGCGTCTGGTGACTTCCTGTCCGGAGCTGTGACATATCCACTATGACACATGCATCAGAGACATCCGTCCAGAGAGATAGGGGTTCAAATGGTGGCTAGTGGAGACCTCCTGCAGAGCCCTTTGTTGTGTGTGACAGAACGGGTAGGACTCCTAACGGGGGCTTATGCCCCTGCTGCCTCACCACGCCCTTGCAGTTACAGAATCTATCTTCGTGTTTAGACAGATACAGGGCATGTCTTCACTCTCAAAGGAACTCGAGGTTTAAAGAAATGAAGTGAGCATGGAATAAGTATAATCTGATACAGGGACGTGGCTCCTAATTGGATGTTGGAAGGGATTATTCTCAGGTTCTCAATTTCCTGCCTTTTTTTCTGACCACTATGTCTTAGTGGCGCAAAAGTATCTCTTGCCTCTTGTTTCTGGATGGAAATCGATAGTTCGCCAAGTGCCTCCTTGTGTGTGCTCTTGTTGGAGTCTCAGGACAGCCCTGTGAGCAGGAGGGGAGGACATTCACTTCACAGGGCAGGGACGGAGGCATGAGGGAAGTCCGCGAATCTCGCCAAGATCACACAGCTGGGCGAGGGCCAAGGCTGGCTTTACTGTGACCCCCCTGGAATGATCTGGAAGGAATCCTTCCGGCTCTCCTAGATTTCACCTGCTGGTGCTTAGACATCAACACAGAGGCACATAGCCAGTAAAACCCAAACCCTTAAATGGGGGGGCTTCAAAATCCCAACCTCTGGGAAAACCCAGAGGCTTATCTTCAGAGTGAAAATAAAGAAACTAGATCATTAGGATATTGTTCAGTTTGTCCACACAGTTTTGGAAAAGATGCAACCAGTTTAGGAAGAAGCCTGCTGGGGTGTCTCCAGGGACTCTTGAAACCATGGAAATACTTGCTGCTATTTGAGGAAAGAGGTTACACATTTACTAAGCATCTATTCAGGCTCAGGCTGGAGCTTTCCAGATACTGCCTGGCACATGAGGACTGCCTAATACCCTTTGATATATGCCTAGTCCCGAGGCAAGCCTGGCATAGCAGATAGTAATAAACATACTTTAAATAACATTTTTTCTGCTTCTAAAAGTTAATATGTATTTATTTGAGTAAATTGGAAAATATAGACAATAAAGTAACAAAAACACATGGACTTCTACCACTAAAGATGTTTGCTTTCAACATTTTAACATTTATCCTTATGCAGTCAAGCTTTTTTAAAAATTGAGATCATATTGAACATAGTGATATTTGACAAACGTTTCCCACTCAACATGTACCGTCTGCACACTGTTTACAGCGGCAGGATGGTGTGCTGGTTAGGACATCGGGCTTTGGAGCAGTCTCTCAAGCTACTTCCTACTGTGAGCAAGTTCACCTAATTCCTTTCTGCCTCTGTTTCCTCCTAAAAAAAATGGGGAAGAACAGCATCTCTCTTATACACTTATAGGAGTCAATGAATTAAATTTGTAAGGTGCTGAGCACAGGGCCTGGCATCTAGCAAGTTTTCACTAAATAGTCGATGTTATTATTTGAGTAAAACTATGGGGTCCTCAAACTACGGCCCATAGGCCACATGCGGCGGTGTGATTGTATTTGTTCCTGTTTTGTTTTTTTACTTGAAAATAAGATATGCACAGTGTGCACAGGAATTTGTTAATTTTTTTTTTTTAAAACTATAGTCTGGCCCTCCAACAATCTGAGGGACAGTGAACTGGCTCCCTGTTTAAAAAGTTTGAGGACCTCTGCCAGGCTTACGTGATGATGGGCATTCTCTAAGGCCTTTTCACACGTTGCCACATTTAATTTCTAAGTGATGCCGAGGGATCAGTATGGCCTCTCATTTCCAGATGCTGAAACTGAGACTTGGAACATACAGGTCCCTTGCCGAGTCCTATATGGATAGGCAAAGTCAGGATTCCACCCCTTCGGGTCCAGTCTGACCCCGTGCCCCTGGCCTGGCCCTGGACCTGAGGAAATAGATCAACATGGCAGATGCTGCTATCGACATGCTGGTGTTCACTATTGCTGCTTCCTGAGGCCATGTGAACAGAAAGGAGGATTTTTCAGTCCCTTTGTAACTTACCACTCTCCACCCTAGGATTTCAAACCAGCTACCACCTCCCCCTGAAGCTCCCTGAGGCGGCTGGGGCTGAGCCTCCTCTTTGAGCCACCCCTTCCCCAGAGCCCAGCAGGTGCCGGGTGGGCGCCCAGCATTCCCTAGCTGTGTGCACAATCCAGTGGAAAGCGCTTTTAAAAATGAAACACTTACAATCAGGGAGGTTTGGGAGGACTGAAATTAAGACTCAAAAAAGACAAAGAAAGGGAATGGGGTCTTTAGTTTGGAGGAGACTTGGAGCCTCCCTGCCCGAAGAGTTGGATGGTGGAAGGTGGGGGCACTGTGAACTCGGAAACCCAGGTCTGGGGTCAGGCCCACCTCAGTTCCAATGCCTGCATGACCACGGCGAGTTTCTTTTCCCTTAGGCTCATCTGTGAGATGAAGATGCTGCTGCTACCCAGGGAGGCCAACAGGAGAGAGTAGCTTGGAGTGTTTACTACACACTAGGCCTCAGCTTAGACCCTTAAGAGCAGAGGCTCTGTCCTAGAAATTGGTGTTCCTGACCACAGTACTGGGCACCCAGCAGGCAGGAGAATGTAATTGAATAAATGAATTCTCAATAAATAAATGTTAGTTCTCCCCCCTCTGCCATTTTGTACAGGGTATAGAGGGTAGTTGTAGGGACGGAGGTGAGAGTGTGGGGACAGAAGCCGGGTGAACAGAGGCAGTGGGTGCAGGCATCGGAGCTGACACACTGGGGTTCTGGTCTCCACTCTCCCACATGTAAGTTATGCAGCCTGCAGCAAATTGCCTCATCTCTTCGGGGGAGGGTCTCAATTTCATCATTAGCAAATAGGAGCACTAATAGTAAGAATGACAAGAGCTTTAAACTTACAAAACTCTCCGCATGGTGTCTGGCCCAGGGAAGCACCTGATTAAGTCTTCATCCTCCTCCTCATCACCATTATTAGAAAATTTTAATAATTGGAGGAAGGAAAGTGTATTAGACACTGTTGGGTTAAAGCTAAAGTTTGCTGCCTTAAAACCACCAGCATTTTATTTATTCATTTATGTAGGTTAGCCATTTGGATTGGCTCTGTAGGGCCGCTTTCTGCTGGTGTCACCTGGCTTGACTGAGGTAGTTTAGGAGGGCCGCTTGTCTGGCAGGTGTTTCTAGCCATCAGCTGAAAGGTATTTTCAGCTATAATGCTCATCTCAACTCCACGTGCCCCTCAGGTGCCTGGAAGCTAGCTCAGGTTTCTGCAGTTGGCAATCTAAAGACTTTGTTCCAAAAGAGAGAAAGAGTAGGAGCTTCAAGGCTTCCTGAGGCCCAGGCTCAAACCTCCTGCAAAGCCACTTCTGCATCTTTCTGTTGGTTTAAGAATGTGACGAGGTGTGGGAGATTCCTCTTCTTGCTGGGAGAAGCAGGGATGTGCACATGGAAGTGGGAGGGATTCACTGGGTGGCATTGCAGACTGTCCTTCGATGGATGGAACTAACATTTTTAAGGCCCTGATTACTTCCAGGCACTCTGACTTCCACAGACATTGTCCTACAACAAAATTAGCAACCTGGAGAGGCGAGGATTTCACTGTCACTAGGAATATTGTGTACAGGCCATGTCCACAGAGCCGTTTACATGTCAGGGATGGTAGGATTCAGCTGCCTGGGAGAAGGACATCTAAGTTCTTTGTGTCAGGGAGAATTTACGATTCTTTTTTTTTTTTTTTCCCTCCCTCCACCCAAACCTCCCCCCTCCCTTCCCCTTCCTTGGCCCTTTCCCCATAGTCTTGTGGTATAGTTGGGTTATAGCCCTCATGTGAAAGCTATAGTTTAGCTTCATAGTAGGGCTGAGTACATTGGATACTTTTTCTTCCATTCCTGAGATACTTTGCTAAGGAGAATATGTTCCAGCTCCATCCATGTAAACATGAAAGAGGTAAAGTCTCCATCTTTCTAGAAGGCTGCATAATATTCCATGGTATACCACTATTTGCTAGTCCATTCGTGGGTCGATGGGCACTTGGGCTTCTTCCATGACTTAGCAATTATGAATTGGGCTGCAATAAACATTCTGGTACAGATGTCTTTGCTAAATTGTGACTTTTGGTCTTCTGGGTATAAACCTAGTTGAGGAATTATAGGATCGAATGGCAGGTCTATTTTTAGGTCTCTAAGTATTCTCCAAACATCCTTCCAGAAGGAACGTATTAGTGGGCATTCCCGCCAGCAGTGTAGAAGTGTGCCCTTTCCTCCACATCCACGCCAACATTTCTGGTTTTGGGATTTTG
>CAUYPK010081595.1:0-25388 GCA_963574355.1 Loris lydekkerianus
GTTCTCCACACTTTTGCTCAAGCTCTCCCCAGTGCAGCTCAACTGAGCGCCAAGTCCAAGAACACCAAAAAAGTTCACGGGTAAGGCCTTTCCGGTTTGCAGTCTCACTGCTGCTTGTACTCACGGTTGCCGGCGTGATTAGGTTGATCCAACACACACAGCCACTTGCCAGTTTTCCACTGTTTTTGTCTTCCTCCTGGGGTCCAGAAGTCCCTTGCTGGTTCCCTGTATCCTCAAAGGGATGATCATAGGCAGATTACACCGGCCAGAGATGTCTGGAGTCTTGTCTCCCCAGACTCGTCGAGCTCAGTTACAGGGAAGCTGTTACTCAGCCGCCATCTTTAATCCTCTGGGCGGAAGACTGGACTTTCAACAAATGCTGCTAGAATAATTGGACATTGGCAAAAAAATGAACCTAGCTCTAAACCTTGAATCTTTTTTTCTTTTTTGGAGACAGAGTGAGACTTTGGCTAAAATGCAGTGGCATCATCATAGCTCACTACAACCTTAAATTCTCGGGCTTAATCTATCCTTGTGCCTGAGCTTTCTGAGCAGCTGGGACTACAGGCATGCACCATCACAACCTGGCTAATCTTTGCTATTTTTAGTAGAGATGGGGTCACACCGTTGCTCAGGCTGATCTCAAACTCCTGAGCACAAGTGATCTTCCCGTTTCAACTTCTGAGTGGTAGGATTATAGGTGTAAACACCTGCACTTGGCCAAAACCTCACATCTTTTTCAAAAATTAACCCAGAAAAGGCTGGGCCTGGTTGGTCATGCTACAATCCCAGCACTTGGGAGGCCAAGGTGGGTGGATTGCCTGAGCTCACGAATTCAAGACCAACTTGAGACTCCATCTCTAAAAAATAGTCAGGCATTGTGGTGCGTGCCTATAGTTCCAGCTACTGGGGAGGTTGAAGCAAGAGAATTGCTTAAGTTCAATAATTTGAGGTTACTGGGAGTTATGACTCCACAGCACTCTACCCAGGGCGACATAGTGAGGCTCTGTCTCAAAAAAAAAAAAAAAAAAAAATTAACTCAAGAAGGGTCATGAACTCAAAGGCAAAACGTAAAACTATGAAACTTCAAGGAAAAAAAAAAAAAGGAGAAAATATTTGCGATCCAGTGTAGGCAGAGTTCCTAAACTGGATATTACTATTTATAAAAGAAAAAAATTAATAAATTAGATTGCATTAACATTTAAAAAAATTGCTCTGTGAAAGATCTTGTTAACATAAGGAAAAGACAAGCTACAAACTGGAAGAAAACTTTGAAATCCACATATAAAGAACTCTCAACACCCAGCTGGCTGGGCACGGTGGTTCATGCTTGTAATCCTAGCATTCTGGGAAGCTGAGTTGGGAGGATAGCTTGAGCCAAAGAATTTGAGGTTGCTATGAGCTAGGAGGGCATGGCAGTCTACTCAGGGTGACAGAGTAAGATTCTGTCTCAAAAAAAAAAAAAAAAGAAAAGAAAAGAAAAGAAATAGGCAAAACACACAGATTATATCCCTCACTAAAGCACTAAAAAAGGTATATAGATAGCAAATGAAAAGTTGTTAACATCATTAGCCAAAGAGGTCAGGAAATCAAGATCATTCTGGGCAAGGAAGGAAGAAAGGAAGGGAGCGAAGGAGAGGGGGAGGGAAAAGAAAGAAGAAAAAGGGCAGTGCCTGTGGCTCAAAGGAGTAGGGGCCAGCCCCATATACCAGAGGTGGCAGGTTCAAACCTGATCCCGGGATTGGAAAAAAAAAAAAAGAGAGAGAGAAGGAAAGGGGCGGCACCTGTGGCTCAGTGGGTAGGGTGCCAGCCCCATATACTGAGGGTAGTGGGTTCGGTGGGTAGGGTGCCAGCCCCATACACTGAGGGTAGCGAGTTCGAACCCTGCCCCAGCCAAACTGCAACAAAAAGATGGCCGGGTGTTGTGGCGGGCACCTATAGTCCCAGCTATTCGGGAGGTTGAGGCCAGAGAATTGCCTAAGCCCAGGAGTTGGAGGTTATTGTGAGCTGTGAGTCCACAGCACTCTACTGTGGGTGATAAAGTGAGACTCTGTCTCTAAAAAAAAAAAGGAAAGACAAGAAAAAGTTCCTTAAAAAGTTGAACATAGAGTTACTACATGTAACCCAGCAATTCTACTCCTAGGTATATGTCTGAGAGAAATGTGAACTACGTCCACATGAAAACATGTGGCAAATGTTCATAGCACCATTATTCAAATAGCAAAAGGTAGAAACAACCCAAATGCCCATGAACTGATGAATGGGTAAACAAAATGCGGTATATCCATACCGTGGAATATTTTTGAGCCATAAAAAGTAATATGGTACTGATACCTGTTAGGATGTGGATAAAAGCATTATGCTAAATGAAAGACTATTATATTCCTGTGAAATGTTCAGAATGGCCAGAAAGCATAGACACAGAAAGTAGACGAGTGTTTACTTAGGACAGGACGGTTGTGAGGATTAGGGAGTAAAAGCTGAAGGATGTGGAGTACCTTTTTGAGATAATGAAATGTTCTAAAATAACTGTGGCGATGATTCCATAACTCTGTGAATTCAATGGGTGAATTATATGCTTTATGGATTGCATTGCAATGATGCTGTCACAAAAATACCTAAATATGCAGCTACTGTATAACCTAATATTGTACAAAATTAGGCATTTATCTTAGAGAAACAGAAGACAAGTGTCACGTAAAAACCTACAACAAATGGTCATCGCAGCTTCGTTTATAATAACCCCAAACTGGAAACAAGCCTTATGTCCTTCAAAGTGTGATACATTTATACTTTGGAGTACCACTCTGTATAAAAAAGAATTATTGATATGCAGAACTGAAGTGAATCTCCAGGGATTTATGTGGAGAAAAGTTAATCTCAAAAATTCACATACTAAAAAAAATAAATAAATTCATACTATATATATAATTTCATTTATATTTTATTCCATAATGATAAAATTATACAAATAGAGAACAATTTGGGAGTGATGGCTCATCTGTAATCCTAGCACTTTGGAAGGCCAAGGCAGGAGAATGGCTTGGTGCTAGAAGTTTAAGGCCAGCTTGGGCAACACAGCAAAACCTCAGTTGTACAAAAAAATTTTACCAAGGTGCAGTGGCTTACACCTGTAATCCTAGCACCCTGGGAGGCCATGGTGGGTGGATTGCTTGAGCTCACAAGTTTGAGACCAGCCTGAGCAAAAGCAAGACCCTGTCTCTACTAAAAATAGAAAAACTGAGGCAAGAGGATCGCTTGAGCCCAAGTTTGAGGTTGCTGTGAGCTGTGATGCCATGACACCTACCCAGGGTGACAGTATGAGACTCTGTCTCAAAAAAAAAAAAAAAAGTATCAAAATCAAAATTTAGGCATGGTGGCGTACTTCTGTAGTCCTAACTACTTACAAGGCTGAGCCAGAAAGATTGCTTGAGCGGAGAAGTTTGAGGTCGCAGTGAACTATCGTGATATTCCTGCCCTCTAGCCCAGGCAACAGAGTAAGACTCAGTCTTAAAAAAAAAAACAAAAACAGAATTACAAAACTGCTTTCCATACGCTTAGATGTATGAGCTACATTGTCGGTTTAGATATCCTTGGAGACCCCCCTACCAACGGCTTCTGTACCCCTTTGTTATAATTTGGATAGTTGCTCTCAAGACCTTCTGGGAGTGCTCTCCGTCTTGTCTCCTTTTGGAGACTGTTCGTTGGATCTTATGTATTTTCCTTTCTTCATTTGTCTCATTTTAATGTAATAGGAGTTTCCTGAGAGAGGAAACATGGGAGCTTAATTTTTGAGAACTTAACCTATTATAATAATGTTTTAATTAGCATTTTATTGATAGTTTGCATGAGAATATAACTACATTGTTCATTTTTTCCCTCAGAACTGTAAAAGCATTTTTCTAATATTCTTTAATTTCATTGGAAAGATTGTTTCCATTATTTTGTATGTGACTTAATTTTTCCTCTCTTTGGAAGGTTTTAGGATGTTTTTCTTATCCGTGATGTTCTGAAATTGGTCAATGTCAAGCCTTCAACTGAGTCTTTTTTATTCATTGTGGTAGATCTTTTGAATATGGAACCTCATGTTCTTCATTCCAAGAATTTTCTTCTCTATTTTACTTTGTTAATTTCCTCCTTTAAATTGTCTTTCTTTTGAAATCCCTGTTGTTTGGATATTGGAATTTTGAACTAATACCCAAACTGTTTTTTTTTCTTTAAAAATGTCTTATTTTTTGACACTTTGTCTTCTTCCTCTTTGTGGAGGTTTTCTCAATATTATCTTCCAAACATCCCATTGAAATTTAAATTACATTTTTCTGCTATAAAACTTTCAATTTATAGCTTAATAGCTTCTTGATTTTTTTTTCTTAAATGCTACACACACACACACTCTTATTCCTCTAAGAATATTAATTGTAAGTTTTAAAAATGTATTTATCTGTTCCTTGCATTATGTGCACATACACATTTATCTGTTTCTTTCTTCTAAGCAAGAGGCTTTTCTCAAATGTTGAATGATCTTTAGCAACTGAAAACTCTGTACCTACGAGATCTGGCAAGTGGTGGAGTTTTTAGCAGAAAAAATGGTCAGAAATATGGGAAGTACCTGTTGGCCTTCTTTGCTGCTGATGGTCACTTTCTCCAGAAAGGAATTTTCCACTCTCTTCTTAGAATGTTGGTGGTGGATTGATCTGGGAGGAGCCCAGGAATTTGAGGTTGCTGTAAGCTATGGTGACGTCATGGTGCTCTATTCAGAGCAACGGAGTAAGACTCTGTCTCAAAAATTTTTTTTTTCTTTATCATCATTTTAGTTGTTCAAAATGCAGACTAATACTTCATCTCTGTTGCCAGTAAATTATCTCAATCACATCTCCACGTCCAGAGATTTTTCTGGTTTAATCTCCCCCAGAAATAATTTTAAACCTTCTGCACCAGAGGGTTGGGTCAGTTACCTGGCTATGCTGGTGGTGAGGGGATGTGGTGGTGAATAGCTGTTATTCAGCCATCAACAATTCTTCATGATTTCAGCCTTGTCTGCTTCCCACATTCGGAGACAACTTGTGGCTCTAATTTCTGGGCCTGTAGAGAGCTTGGTGCCCAAATTTGCATGTTCTTGGCATCCTCCACCCTCATCCCTCCTGCAGACACTTAGTGTCAGCTTCCTCTAGTCTGGTAAGTCAATTATGGCAAGTCTGTTTGGCTGACATCTCTTGGCTGTTATTGTCTCCTCTCCCATTCTCTCTGTGCTTATAAATTTTGAAGTTTTCCTTTTGAAGTTTTTTCCCTTGGTTTTTATTCAAGTTTTCACATAAGTTTGTACCTTTAAAATTTCTTTATCAGGGTGGGTGTGGTGGCTCACGCCTGTAATCCTTGCAAGCTGGGAGGCCTAGGCAGGTGGATTGCTTGTAAGTTTTAAAAATATATTTATCTGTTCAAGATCAGCCCAAGCAAGGAGACCTCCTCTCTACTAAAAATAGAAAAACTAGCTTAGCTTGGTAGCGCGTGCCTGTAATCCCAGTTTCTTGGGAGGCTGAGGCAAGAGGATCTCTTGAGCCCAGGAGTTTGAGGTTGCTGTGAGCTATGATGATGCCATGGCAACAGGGCAACAGACTGAGAATCTGTCTCAAAAAAAAAAAAAAATTTTTTCCTTTATCATCATTTCAGTGACATTTGGAGTGATAATGGGGGTAAATGAATGTTTTGCTTTGTCATATTCTTTTTTTTTTTGTAGAGACAGTCTCACTTTATCACCCTTGGTAGAGTGCCATGGCGTCACACAGCTCACAGCAACCTCCAACTCCTGGGCTTAGGTGATTCTCTTGCCTCAGCCTCCCGAGTAGCTGGGACTACAGGCACCCACCACAATGCCTGGCTATTTTTTTGTTGCAGTTTGGCTGGGGCCGTGTTTGAACCGACCACCCTTGGTATATGGGGTGGGCGCCCTACCCACCGAGCCACAGGCGCTGCCCTCTCTTATTGCTTTTTTTTTGTTCATTTTGCTTTCTGCCACCAAATCAATATTTTAAATAATAAACAGCATATTTTATGGTAAGGAAATCTATGATTAGTTGTAAAGCGCCAAAGAGAAGGTGAAAATGAAAAGAAGAGAATGAAAAGAAATTGTTAAGAATAAAATTTTCTGAGGCCTGGAGTGATGGCTCATGCCTGTATTCCCAGCACTTGGGAGGCTAAGACGGGTGGATCACCTGAGCTCACAGATTCAAGAATAGCCTGAGCCAGAGCGAGACCTCGACTCTGAAAAATAGCCGGGCATTGGGGTGGGCGCCTGTAGTTCCAGCTACTTGGTAGGCTGAGGCAAGAGAATCTCTTGAGGCCAAGAGTTGGAGGTTGCTGTGAGTGATAATGCCATGACACTCTACCGCGGGTGACAAAGTGAGACTCTGTCTCAAAAAAAAGTCATAATTTTCCCATTAGTGATTTTATAATTCACTAAAATTAAACATCATTCCCTTTAGATTTAGAGAATAAAAATTCTCATCCTGGTTTTGGAATTCTTTCTATCAGGATCTTCTGTGAGCTGTGTATCTTTGATTTTTTTTTGTTTTAATGAAAAGGATGGAAAAATAGCATTATGTAATACTTGGTAGTTGACTAACCTTATTTTTATTTTTATTATTAGTGAAAACTCCTTTCTTTCATTCCTATATTTTAGTCAGACATGATATCATGCAAACTGATTACATTTTTAATAGTTTTTCTCTGGTGAATCAGCATCTCTCTCATTTATTCCTTTACCATGTCTAGGTTCTTGGGTTGGGAGGAGATGGTGTTAGACTGACATGTTTTATTTAACATTGACCAGAAAAGTTCAAGATTGTGAAAGACTAGATCACTCTTTAATTAAAGATTTTTGGTTTTCTTTTTTTTTTTTGGAGACAGAGTCTCATTATGTCATCCTCGGTAGAGTGCTGTGATGTCACAGCTCACAGCAACCTCAAACTCTTGGGCTTAAGCAATTCCTGCCTCAGCTTCCCAAGTAACTGGGACTACAGGTGCCCTCCACAGCACCTGCCTATTTTTTGTTGCAGTTGTCATTGTTGTTTAGCTGGCTGGGGCTGGGTTCGAACCTGCCAGCCTCGTTGTATGTGGCTGATGCTGTAACCACAGTTCTATGGGCACCGAGCCTGTTTTTCTTTATTATTATATTTATTTATTTATTTATTTATTTTGAGACAGAGCCTCAAGCTGTTGCCCTGGGTAGAGTGCTGTGGCATCATAGCTCACAGCAACCTCCAACTCCTGGGCTCAAGCGATTCTCCTTCCTCCACCTCCTAAGTAGCTGGGACTACAGGCGCCTGCCACAACACCCAGCTATTTTTTGGTTGCAGCCATTATTATTGTTTGGCGGGCTTGGACTGGATTCGAACCCACCAGCTCAGGTGTATGTGGCTGGTGCTTAGCTGTTTGAGCCACAGGCGCCAAGCCTATTATTATATTTATAGGCATATGATTTACCTACAATAAAATGCACAGAATTATGTGTTCAATTTAATAAGTTTTGATAAAACAAGACAGAGAATACTTTCAGTACCTGAGAACTTTTCCTCATGCTTCTTTTCAGACAATATCATTTGCCATGGTTTGGATTTCTGTTCCTTCCAAGATTCACATTAAAATTTAGTTGCCAGCCAGGCCCAGTGGTGTGCACCTGTAGTCCCGGCTTCTTGGAAGTCTGAGGCAAAAGGATCACGTGAACCCAGCAGTTTGAGGCTCCAGTGTACTGTGATGGTGCCTGTGATAAGACACTGCACTCCAGCCTGAGCAATATAGTGAGAGTTCATCTCTCAAGAAAACACAAATTAAGAAAAAGAGGTGGGGCATTCAAAAGGTGTTAGGTCATGAATGGGTTATACCGTTACACACTCTTTCCATCTCTTTGCCTCTCCCCTCTTCCACTATGTGATGAGGCAACAAGAAAGTCTTCACTGGATGCCAGTGACCTGTCTCTAGAACTGCGAGCCAATAAATTTCCCTTCATTATAAATTACCCAGTCTGGGGCAGCGCCTGTGGCTCAGTGGGTAGGGTACCACCCCCATATACTGAGGGTGGCGGGTTCAAGCCCAGCTCCGGCCAAACTGCAACAAAAAAATAGGTGGGTGTTGTGGTGGGCACCTGTAGACCTAGCTACTTGGGAGGCTGAGACAAGAGAATCACCTAAGCCCAAGAGCTGCAGGTTTCTGTGAGCTGTGACACCACAGCACTCTACAGAGGATGACAAAGTGAGACTCTGTCTCTACAAAATAAATGAATAAATAAATAAATAAATAAATAACCCGGTCTGTGGTATTTTATTATAGTAGCACGTACAAACTAAGACAGCTCTTAGAGTTAAGCATTGTTCTTATTTCTCACAGATTCATTTTCCCTGGCATCTATTCAGAGAATAACA
Source organism: Loris lydekkerianus (assembly GCA_963574355.1). NCBI lineage: Eukaryota > Metazoa > Chordata > Mammalia > Primates > Lorisidae > Loris > Loris lydekkerianus. The sequence goes on from CAUYPK010081595.1 coordinate 8,415, forward strand.
TAGTGAGTTATAAGGCAAGTAGGGAGTCATCTAAGGAGGCTTCTACAGTTGTCTAGGAAGAGTTGATCACATGGGAGCTTGCATAGTGGTTGTAGCAATGGAGAAGGGTAAGAACCGTACTGATATGGGAATATTCTGGAGGTTTGCTCTTGAATTGATTAAACAGAATGAGGTAGTAAGGCCTTTGATGGATAGTTGATGAGTCCAACTCATCAAGGAGAGCTGATGAATTCCTAACAATTCCTTTGTTACCAGGAATTTAGTACTAAGTATTAGTCAGAAGAAAAGGACATGGAAAGATTCCAAGTCCTTGCTTATAGCTATTGAATCAAATGTAAAGGCAGAGAAGAGTGTTGTCTTTGATTTGTCTATGGGGAGACTATTTCCTTGAAAAGGGGAGACCCTCAGCTAACAATACGTAAAATGCCCAGAGCAAAGTCACCAAAACAGAATGTCAGGAGATGCACAGAGTCTACTTGAGATGCCAGCAATCACAGAAGTTGAAGATGCCAATGTGAAAAGACCTCCTGGGCCTTTTTTTTCAGGTGCATCAATGATCATGAGGTATGGAAAAACACTGGGACATGGTGAATTAAAGTCATTTTGAAAACACCTACTACAGGCTCAGCGCCTATAGCTCAAGGGGCTAAGGCGCCAGCCACATACACTGGAGCTGGTGGATTCAAATCCAGCCGGGGCCTGCCAAACAACAATGGCAACTACAACCAAAAAATAGCCAGGCATTGCGGTGGGCGCCTGTAGTCCCTCCTACTTGGGAGGCTGAGGTAAGAAAATCACTTAAGCCCAAGAGTTGGAGGTTGCTGTGAGCTGTGATAGCACAGCATTCTACCCAGGGCAACAGTTTGAGGCTCTGTCTGAACAAACAAACAAACAAACAAAAAAAAAAAAAAATGAAAATACCGACTACATAAGACCATCAGGGTGCCTGTTGGAGTACTCTTCTAGCTAAAAAAAAAATAAAGTGTGAGTGTCTTAAGGGCTAGGACAGACTTAGACATCTTTGAATTCCCACCCAAGGCTTGGCACAATGCTTGACAAAATAAATACTAACAGCTGGGAGGAGGTTCAAGTTAAGGGGAAAACGAAAGTTGTCCCAGAGGGTAGATGAGCCCTTTGTGGTCTGTAAGTCAATATTAAATTTATGATTTCTGGCTTGGCTGTGATCCTGTTAAGGCTTATCTCTCTTTCCTTGGAAACATGAGATCATAATCAATTCTAATTTTCCCAGATTTAAAAATTAATTCATATTTACCTTTTGTTGCAAATTTGTGTGTCATTTGATGCCTGATTGCCTCAATTTTATTTAAAGTATATAAACATCCTTTATAAATATGAATACTTTCTTTGGTTAGGCATGGTGGCTCACGCCTATAATCCTAGCACTTGGCTGAGGCGGGTGGATTGCCTGAGCTCATGAGTTCAAGACCAGCCCAAGCAAGAGCAAGACTCCTGTCTCTAAAAAATAGCTGGGTGTTGTGGCGAGTGCCTGTAGTCCGAGCTACTTGGAAGGCTGAGATAAGAGAATCCCTTGAGCCCAAGAGTTCGAGGTTGCTGTGAGCTGTGACACCACAACATTCTACCGAGAGTGACAAGGTGAGACTCTGTTTCAAAAACAAAAAAATAAAAAAATCATTTGAGCCATGTCCTCTCCTTTTTTTGAGCCCAAGAGTTTGAGGTTGCTCTGAGCTACGATGCCACGGCTCTCTACCGAAGGCAACAAAGTGAGACTCTGTCTCAAAAACAAAAACAAAAACAAAAAACCTTTCTTCATCCATTGAAGAAATAATGAAGCTTAAATAAAAATTATAAAACACAAATAAATAAAGGTAGTGAGAGAGGATATCCAGAAAAAGCAAGGTCTAAGAGAACAGAGGTTCTTCTCAAGGAGACCCCAAGGATACACCTGCGATGTCCTCCCTGTGATGACTGAGCTCTTAGGAATTTATAGAAACTTAACTTCCTGGGACTTGGAAACTTGCTTCAGCTTCTGTGAAAGCCTGCCAGAGCCAGCTTCTCCAGCTTGATTCAAACTGACCAAGGAGAAAGTTAAACATGGGCCAGAACTTTTTGACTGGGGATAAAAAGGGGAAGACTTTTTATCTGAACTCCCTATAAGGTATAAATGAGCTCACCCCCTTCTGGAGGAACTAGTCAGTCTTCCCATGGACAGTCCAAAGACAACACTCTTCTCTGCCTTTACATTTGATTCAATAGCCATAAGACAGCTTGAGAGCATGGCCATTTTGAATTCTTCGGTGCTGTCGCTCCTCTGGCTGAGATAAAGCCTTCCTCTTTTACACATGGGGTTTGGGTGCTCTTCTCTCTACTGGGCTTGGTCTTCATGTAACATTTCGAATAAAAGCCACGCATGACTTTACTTCTAAAGAAACTTTATATACTTATGTAGGGACTTTTTTCTGTGACTATGTGTGTGTGTGTGCAAGACACACAAACACATCTTTTTGGGGGAGAGAGAAAATGGATCATTCCAGACTTAATGTTTTGCAGTTGGGTTTAAATACGGTATTTTTTTTTTTTTTTTTTTGAGACAGAGTCTTACTCTGTTGTCCTGGGTGGCGTGCTGTGACATACCCTAGCTCATAGCAACCTCAAACTCTTGGGTTTGAATAAACCTCTTGCCTCAGCCTCCTGGGTAGCTGGGACTACAGGCATGCAATCATTATGCCAGGCTAGTTTTTCTGTTTTTTAGTAGAGATGGGGGGGTCTTCCTGTTGCTCAGGCTGGTCTCAAACTTGTGAGCTCAAGCAGTCCTCCTGCCTCGGGCTCTCAGAGTGCTAGGGTTACAGACTTGAGCCACTGATCACAGTCTTACATATAGTTTTAAAATATAATTAACATAATTAATAAGTGAGAAGAACTTGACTTTGAGTTTAAATTAGAGTACACTTATTTCTTCTTTCATCACTTTGCTTGAGAGTATTTTTTCCTGTATTTTTTTTTTTTTTTTTTTGAGTCAGAGTCTCAATTTGTCACCCTCAGTAGAGCTCTGTACCATCACAGCTCACAGAAACTTCAAACTCCTGGGCTCAAGTGATTCTCTTGCCTCAGCCTCATTAGTAGCTGGGACTATAGGCTCCTGCTACCATGCCTGGCTATTTTTAGAAATGGGGGTCTCACTCCGGCTCAGGCTGTCTTGAACTCCTGAGCTTAAGCAATCCACCTGCCTCAGGCTCTCAGAGTGCTAGGCATGGTGTGTGACACTGTGCCTGGCCCTTTTTACTATACCTTTTTTTTGAGACAGAGTCTCAGGCTGTCACCTGGGTAGAGTGCTGTGGCATCTTGCCTCAGTTTTTCCTATTTTTAGTAGAGACAGGGTCTCGCTTTTTTGCTCAGGCTGGTCTTGAACTCATGAGATCAAGCTATCCACCTGCCTTGGCCTCCTAGGGTGCTAGGATTATAGGTGTGAGCCACTGCACCCGACCTTTCCTGTACCTTTTATAACAAAATTATTCTCTGGGCCTAAATGGGGAAAATGAGTGAATATTTAACTAAGCTAATGAGTGAATATTTAACTAAGTTAACATTCACTGAAATGAACGAATAATTAATAAGATGTCATCCCAACTTATGAATACAGGCAGGCATCTGGTGAACAGCTAGGCAAGATGACCTCTGATTTCTCTAATTCTGAGGTTCTGTGAATGAAAACAGGAGACAGCAAGGAATCTGTAAGGCTAATTGAACTGAAAAAACTGACTAATAAGGAAATTCTGGGAAGCTAATTTGGAAAGGCAGATTGTAACCAGGTTTCATTTATACCTTAGATCTTCAGGGCATCTAAGTGTGTATAGAGAGAAATTCCCAGTGAAGCAAAACCAGACACTGAAGCCAACTGCACAGGGAGAAAGAGGCATTTTTATCACTAGGTGCCACACATGGAGAATGAGCAGTTAATGTTCAGGACCTGAACTTCCTGGTGGGTTACAAGCAAGAATCTTTAAAGGCAGGGGTATACTTCTGGAAAACAGAAGTTGAAGGCAAAGTTGTAAATCAATGTACACATTGACCTGGCTCAAAAACGTGAGATATCTTGAATTTTGGGGGTAGGGATAGGTAGTTATGATCATAGGTATATTCAGAGATTCTTGGATTAATGAAAAGGAATGTTGAGATGGGCATGACTTTCTCCAGGCCCCTCAAGGAGAAATTTAGAATAAACAATAGTAATCATAGTTCAAATCCTCAGTCTCCCTTATTTGCATTTTGCCTAAGGATGAGAGTTTCTTTCCTTCTTTTATTTATTTATTTATTTATTTATTTATTTATTTATTTATTTATTTTTATTGTTAAATTATAGCTGTGTACATTAGTGCAATCAAGGGGTACAATGTGCGGGTTTCATATCCAATCTGAAATATTCTCATCAAACTGTTCAACTTCTTTCTTTTTCTCTTTTTCTTTCTTTCTTTCTTTTTTTTTTTTTTAGACAAAGACTTTGACACCTCTGCTGGGTGTCACAGCTCACAGCAACCTCAAATTTCAAGCAAATCTCTTGCCTCAGCCTCCCAAGTAGCTGGGACTATAGGCACCCACCACAATGCTTGGCTAGTATCGTAGAGATGGTGTCTTGCTCTTGCTCAGGTTGGTCTCGAACTTGTGAGCTCAGGCAATCCACCCTTCTTGGCCTCCCAGAAAGCTAGGATTACAGGAGTGAGCCACAGTGCCCAGCCCTGGGTGGGAGTTCTGAAGAACAACTCAGGGGACCTATGTTCAGATGCTATCTTTTAGTCTCCATAAGAAACCAAAAGATCTCCTGACTTTGGCTGGCTTGGAGGGCCACTGATCTCATCAGGTTGCCCATTCACTTTTCAAGGCTACCAGGTGCCTGGAACTTCCCTTGAAGGAAGTAAAGATTTTTCCTTTATTTCCATGCTGGAGGGCCCAGCAGGTTCCTAAGAGGGGTTCCTGCTCCATCTCAGAAACTTGTGGGAGTAGATGTGCATGAGAGAAGGGTGCTAAGGTCAGGAATCTTTTTCTTCTTCTCCCCACTTCTCTGTTTTCCTTTTTCTTTTTTTAACCTTTATAGGAAATGAACATCAATTTCTCTCAACTTTCTGAGTCTCTTCTTTCCTGAATTCCCATATGAAGTAACTTGAGCTCACTCGCCATATAATGAAGGGCAGTTCAATGTCAGATACACAAATCTCTCTCCTCTTTTCCTACGATTCTGAAAGCAGTCATCTCTCTAAAGATAGGGATTAATTGTACCTACATCACTTTACAATATTGCACAAAGACTTGCATGCAAATAAGATTCACTAAAATTTTTACTTTTTATTTTTAAATACAAAAATGGAAAAGTCACCATCATACTTAAAGATTTTTCCAATACTTCCTGACTTTATTTGACAGCCTAGAATTTTGTGAGGTGTTTTTTTTGTTCTCAGACCTAGCTGCTGTTCTCTCAGAGAGAAGGATATCTTAGGGCTAAGGCTCCGATTAACTAGGAAAAAGAGGGGGTAGGGGGTATAAATGGGTTTACATTACCTTATTTAGCAAGTATTTGCTGGTCTCTCTTGTGTGGAAGACATCACCTTTGTTGCCATGGTAGCCACTCTATTGACAATGCCAGATGGCTTTTTCATAAAAAGAGTGGATGAAAGTGCTAAGTCAGTGGGTCTGACACTTGGAGAGACCCACTGACTTAGACTCTTGGAGAGAAGTTGGGCCCTCAACTCACACACAGGGATTACTATAGATCAAGACGCAATTCTACCAGTAAAGATGGTCCCACTCCAGTTGTTACTGGCACTTGTTTGTCTTCTGTGAGTAGAACTGGTAATAGGCATGTTCTGTCTGTGGCCTTCAGTTAGCAGCACAACATCCTGGGAGGAGACTGGACCACTCTGCTTGCCCATCATTCTTCACAACCCACTCTCCTTAACCCCTATCCTGATTCTGGTAGCTCAGCTTCGAGGATGTGTTGTAAACTGCAGAAGAGGACCAAGGAAGATACTTCTTCTAACGTTCTTCTCCTGCACCACGTGAGCCCCCCTGAGTCTCACATTACCATCACAGTATTTTCGGTAAGAATCTAGCCACATGTGCTGCAGGGCATGGCACTCAACAGCATGATGTAGACAGAATAAATTTTCTTCTTTCAGACACTTTTGTATGTTATCACAGTCATTAAAGTGGATGAAAAACCAGAGTGCCGCTGAGTCACAGCCTCGTCAGTTGCACACCCCTTCCTTCTCCATGTGTCCTCCGAACTGATGCAATTTCTCCAGACAGTTCTTGGAATACAGTGACTTTTCTTTTTAAATCTGGTAGTAATATAACTTTGGTTTATATCCAGAAAAGCATAGGTTGGCTGGAATCTTAATTAGCATACATTGAACTATTTCTTTAAGTCTTATTTTTTTCCGGGATTGTTTTTAATATCCATATGTAATTTTTTTTTTTTTAGTAGTGTGAGCCAAGACAATTGAAATCAATATTAAGATTAATAGTATAAGAAAGATTTTCTACTTTTTCCCAAAGAGTGACGCCAATCAGAATGAAATATGAGAAAGTATAATTTTTTTAAGACTTTCATGTCTGTGACATAGCAGGGAGGTTCCCTTGTAAATAAGTTCTCCTCTTTCTTCCAGAAAGAAATTTATTACAGGGGGGCTTATTAATTACCTCTGGGAGCTGATGAAAGTGCCTTCCCTTTGGGGTGTGTAACTCTGCAGGAGGCGATTCTGCACTGAGGTTTGGTGGTGATGATCTCACCATTTTATGCTTCATGTCTACACTTTAGTTTACGTAAAAAGATTGCTTGCTCTGATGAAAAAGGTCTTGTCTATGACAAAGTTGTTCTTACATTTTCATACATCTTTTTTTTTTCCTCCTAGTGAGACATGAATCATGCTCTTCATAACATGGCATGTGGTAATTATTAATTAATTCTACCAGTAAAGATGGTCCCACTCCAGTATGTTACTGGCACTTGTTTGTCTTCTGTGAGTAGAACTGGTAATAGGCATGTTCTGTCTGTGGCCTTCAGTTAGCAGCACAACATCCTGGGAGGAGACTGGACCAGCACACTGGCCCATGTGAGTTCTCTGCTGCCTTCTGTCTCCCTAGGCCAAGGTCAGGAGATAGCCACTTAGATGCAGTGATCGAAGAGGTGAAAAAGGATGAGATTCCCTAGAGTAGCTCCTTCACTGGATTACCAAAATACCATTACAGTTTTGTTTTTGTTTTTTTTTGAGACACTCTGTTGCCCTGGATAGTGTGCCATGCCATCATCATATCTCACAGCAACCTCAAACTCTTGGGCTCAAGCAATCTTCTTGCCTCAGCCTCCTATAGGCACCTGCTTCCATAACAGCCTATTGTTGTTTTTTTTTTTTTTTTTTGTTTGTTTTTTTTTAGTGGAAATAGGGTCTGGCCTTTGCTCAGGCTGGTCTTAAACTCCTGAGCTCAAGTGATCCATCTGCCTTGGCCTCTGAGAGTGCTAAGATTACAGGTATGAGCCACTGTGCCTGGCTTTAAATTTTTTAAAATTGATATATAATATTTGCACACTTTTATGGGGTACATGTGGTATTTTGTTACATGCATAGAATGTGTAATAATCAAGAGAAGTTAATTTGGGATATCCATCACCTTGAGTATTTATCATTTCTATGTATTGGGAACATTTTAGGTCCTTTCCTAGCTATATTAAAATATACGATATATTGTTGTTATCTACAGTCACCCTGCTCTGCTATTGAACGTTACGATTTATTCCTTCTATCTACCTGTATGTTTGTAATTTCTCTCCATTCTCCCTGCTCACCCTTCTTAGCTTCTGGTATCTGTCATTTTACTCTCTAACTCCATGAGGTCAACATTTTTAGCTTTCACATAAGAGTGGGAACATGCAATATTTATCTTTCCATGCCTGGCTTATTTCTAGTGTTAATTCTGTAGCTTGTTTTAGCTGTGTAAAGTTCCCTTTAAACCTAGGTTCCATGGACTCCCAAGAATATATGAATGGCTGAAGGGATAAGTGAAACCCCTGGAATTTTATATAAAGTTCTGTGTATGTGGATACTACTGGGAGGAGAATCCCTAACTGTCTTCAGAACCTCAAAGATGTCTGTTGCTCCCTCACTCTCCAGGTGGTTTGGGATGACTGCATTATGATAGTCATGAATGATATAGTGCCCAATCATTCAGTCAATCTTCATTTATAAATATAGGATAAGTGATCAGCAGAGAAAGGCATTGTATTAGTAAGGATTCTGCAGAGAAACAGACCTATATATCTACATGTCTATCTCTATCTTTGCTTTTAAAGATACATGGAAAGAGACTTACCAGGGGTTGGCTTGTGTGATCATGGAGGCCAAAAGTCCCATGGTCTACCATCTGCAAGCTGGAGGCCCAGGAAAACCAGTTGTATAGTTACAGTCCAAGCCCAAAGTCCCAAGCACAGAGCTCTGACGTCTGAGGACAGAAGAAGATGGATGCCCCTGCTCAAGCAGAGAGTGCAAATTCCCCCTTCTGTCTTTTGTTTTACCCAGGCCCTCAGGAGATCGCATGACGCCCACCCACACTGGTGAGAGCAATCTTCTTAGCCTGCCAATTCAAATGCTATTCTTTTCTGGAAACATCTTCACAGACAGGCCCAGAAATAACATAGTATCCCTTAACCCAGTCTATTTGACATAGAGAATTAATAGAGACCAACACTATATTGGACACTTTTGGGGAGAAACAAAACTGTAGTACTGCTCTTGTTTCGGGAAAGATTACCATCTTCTTGGAAGATGAACGCTATAATGGTCCCTCAAAAATAGTTAACAATGAAAGGCTGTAAATGTACCTAGTAAGTGGTATGGGCTGAAATAGTTTAGGGATCACTGGGGCCCCCAGGGTTTTGGGAAAAGGAGCTTAAGTCAAGCCTGGAAATGTATCAGCAAAGCCTGACATTTAACAGCTGGTCTGAACTTTAGATGTTCAGACCAGCTGTTAAATAATGCAATATTTTTGTGCCATTGGTAGGTAATAATTCCCCCAGTACCTCCACTAACCCATCATGCCTGTTCCTCCACCAGAATTCCTAATTCCTCTTCCCCCTGCCCTTCACCTTCCTGGGATCCAGTAATCAAAGGGTTAATGCCTACACTCTGGGGAGAGCTGTTCTGATTGTTCACTTTCCATGCTGACCAGTGGTTAATATTTTGACTATCACCACTGCATTTAAAGTGAGCAATGTGTGTTTGTTAAAAGTTCACTTATCTGGCTGTATGACTCAAATAGAAAGGAGAAAGAAAACAGCTCAAGAAAGGGAAATGGTGGGCCACTCAAACCTAGAGTCCAGACGCTTGTAGGACCCATGTTGTGTTTAAGTATTTTTTAAAAAAGAAAAAAAAAAAGAAGAAAGAAAAGAAAAGAAAGGGAAATGGTAAGAGGGAGAAGAGGACTTGTTTATTCTGGAGTTATAAACAGAAGGGGAGCAATGGATGACGAGGTTAGGCAGACATCAGCCTGTTGTGAAAACAGTTTGGAACTGGGAGTGTGTGGAGGGAGGGTACATCTTACACTCTGGAATTTAGGCTGTATACATGGGTCATTATGAAAGTTTTGAGATACACAACAATCAAGAAATGCAAAATTCATGTGGACAGAAATAAATGAAGCTCTCCCAGCAACACCCATAAGCCAACCAAGTTGAAACTTGCATGGGTGAATCAGAAAGGATTCTGTCGACCTGAAAGTGAAATAATGGGGCCAGGCGAGGGTGGTGTACGCCTGTAATTCTAGCACTAAGAGAGACTGATGCGGTGGGTTGCCCTGAGGTTCAAGAGCGAGACCATATCTCTAAAAATAGCCAGACATTGTGGCAGGTGCCTGTAGTCCCAGTTACTTGGGAGGCTGAGGCAAGAGAATTGCTTAAGCCCAAGAGTTTGAGGTTGCTGTGAGCTGTTTCTGCCATGGCACTCCATGGAGGGCTATGAAGTGAGACTCTCTCTCAAAAAAAAAGGAAAGAAAAGGAAGTGTAATAATGGACCACCACACAGTCCATCTGAAAATTGTGTCATCGGCAAGTGCTTCACGTGTATTCCACATGATGAAAATGGCACTTCCAGAAGAATAATCTGTCAGGGGTGTGCAGGATAAAAGGAAAGAAAGAATCATTAGCAAGTTAAATTCAGATATAAATTAGTCATCATGAAAAGTCCTGTTGGAATAAAGGAATCAATTACAAATTTTCATGCAGGAATATGTGGGCAAAAAGAGACACTGGCTATGGAATGAGACTAGACAGAGTTTTTGAGGTTGAGTCTTAAAAAATCTGAGCCAGCTGGTCACATTGTCTTTAGGAGGAAGGCAGATAAGGTTTGTGGCCCCAGAAGGTGCTTTGTGAACAGCAGGGAAATTCAAATTGCTGCTTGGAGTACCTTCAAGGTAGTGGGGTTGAGACTAGATTACAGAAAGCCACTCACTCAACAAGTCCCTGCCTGGTTTATACATAGTTCATAAAACAATATAGCAAAACTAAGAGAGAGCCTGGGAGGCTGAGGTGGTAGATTGTCTGAGCTGGAGTTCAAGACCAGTCTGAGCAAAAGGGAGACCTAGTCTCTACTACAAATAGAAAAACTAACTGAGCATTGTGGTGGGTATTTGGAAGTCTGAGGCAAGAGGAAGCCCACGAGTTTGAGGTTGCTGTGAGCTATGATGCCAACGCATTCTACCCAGGGCAATAGAGTGAGACTGTCTAAAAAACAAAACAGAGAGAGAGAGAGAAAGGGAGAGAGAAAGAAAGAAATATCTTTGAGAATTTGTTATCACTCGACTGGGTCCCAAGCCCACCCCATAGAGGGACGGAAGGCAGTACACTGGGACAGCAGAGGGTGCAGAGGAGAGAGTTTGATGTCTTCATATCAAAGGGAGCTGAACATGGATCCAACTCTCTTTAAAGGTAATTTGGAAGATAGAAGGTTAAGAGATTGGGTCTGCTGATTGGCTGGTGATAAACTCACCTGGCCAGGAAGGAGAAATTGTTTTCTTGTGCTGAGATGGGTCACCGGACCTATTGGATTAGTTTCCAGGCACGGCCACTGGTCTGGTTGGGATCAGTTGGTCCCTCTGAATACAGAATCTGGAAAATATCTCTAAGACCTGTCTTGGGTTATACCATAGTGATGTTATCAATATTAATGATTAAGGAAGTTACAAATCTTACACCAGTCAGGGCTATGTGACTCCTGAGGGGTAAGCCATCACAGGAAGGCAAGTGAAGAAACAATGACTTGTTAACTTTAGCTATGTCTATATTTCTGTAGAAATCAGACTTCTACCCAGTTTTTGTCTTATGACCCTAAATTACTTTAATATAGGTGGTTTCATCATTATTTCACTTAACTTATTCTAGCCAATTCTAAACCTCCAACCAACAAGTCTAGGCAGCCCAGGATCCCTTGCTAGCATGCATTGCACAATTGCAGGGGACATCAGGAGGTGTTGTGCATGCATAGCTTGTATCATTTTATGCAATTGCCTTGGTGATTCTACTTAGGTCCTCTATTTTATTATTAAATTTATCTGGTTATTTTCTCTTATCCAACAATCACCCCTTTCTACTCTTCTAATTGTAGCTTAAAATCAGAAGATAATGTAACTGTGAATCATGCTATTTAATTTTTCATTTACTGTTCAAGGACTATGTAGCTCATTTAATCCTCACACAACATTATAAATTGTTAAATAAACATCTTCATTTTTAATCTTGAGGAAACCGAAGGAATTGACTCTCAGAAAGCTTAGGGGAAATATGATCAGTAGTACTATTTTTTTGAGCACCTCATATGTGCCCAGTGCATTATATAGGCCCAAGTTTGTGGAACTGGTATGAATCAAAGCAAAAACGCACCTTGGTTTTCCTGGTGATTTTAAAATGGGTCAGTTTCCATGACAAGCTACCTACCAGTTGTTGTTCATCCTCCTGAGAGAACTTTTCTTTGAGCATTGGCACCAAAATTGGAGTTCTTATTCTTCAAAAGGCTGAAAAACAACTGAGGTCAACCTCCCAAAAGGCAATAATATTTCCATTGCAATTCATAAAGTCATCAAACAGAAAGATCTGAAGGACACTTTTTTGTTTTATTTTTATTGGAGATGAAGCTTATTTTTATTTATAATTTCCCTGGAGGAGTTGAAGCCCTGAGAAGGATAAATTAACTCTGGCTTTAGGTACTAGACACCATCAAACTGTGCCATGCAGATGACATGTTATTAAAATGAGTCCTGTATGTGAGGTCATTCTATCTTGTTACATTGTACACTGGGGCAACTATTTAGAATAAACTGAAAGGAATAATTAATGAATGAGAAAAGAATATTCCTTTTAAGTTCCCAAATAAATTCGTCTTGTTCTTTTCCCCTATCTTCTTCTATTTCCTCTTTCTGCCCTTTGGAATCATTTGGACTGTTTCACCCTTGTTTATTCCTTCCTTTCCATATCAGAGCAATGGTAGCCAAGCTACAAGCAAGGAGCCAACGCTCTCTGAAGGAGATAGCACAGAGGATGGGAGCGCCTCTTGCTTTTTTCTCAGGAAAAGCACACCAGAGACACCTAGAAATGCTTCAGTTTCCATCCATGCACCCACCAGCCAGACTGGCAAACAACAGGGGGACCCTGTGCTTCCTGATAGCTAGAACCTGAGAGCCAAGTAGCACATGAAACCTCCAGAGTGACCACTGCTGGCTGTTCTTTGTGCTTGTGAAGCTATTATTTTATAGCCCTGTTACTCAGATTTGTAATCCAAGGAACAACTTCAGTAGCATCTCCTAGAAGCTTTTGGAAGCAGAATCTTCACTCTGACCCTACAGAATCAGAATTTGCCTTTTTAACAAGATGCTCAGCTGATTCATATGCATATTAAAGTTTGTGAAGCTTGGGTCTGCAGGATGTCTCCTAGACCAGAAAACACATTTTTTCTTCTCCACACATTTCGAGGGAAACAATAGGTATCATACTTTCTGCTAAGGTATATATTAGTGGAAATTATGTTTTTACTTATAAATAGCCCACTAAGGCAATCAGAATATGAATTTAGCAAAGAACAAACAATTGAGCTCCTTTGTCTGTTATGGTTTTTAATATTCTGAAGAGATTAGTGACCTTCATCATTGCAACAATTTGACTCCGCTTGAAAAGCTTTATGCAAGATGAAGAAATAATCAGAAATAATTTATTCAAACATACTCAGACCTTGCTTTTTGGCAATTTTTAGAATTAGCTCCTTAGGCAAAAACAAACTATAAATTCCCAAATCAAAAAACAAAGGTAGTCAAGCTGGGTGCAGTGGCTCACGCTTGTGGGAGGCTGAGGAGGGAGAATTGCTTGAGTTCAGGAGTTCAAGACTTGCCTGAGCGAAAGTGAGACCCCGACTCTAAAAAAAAATGGAAAAACCCAGCCGGGCGCAGCAGCGAGTGCCTGTAATCCCAGTGGCTTCCAGAGGCTGAGGCAGCAGGATGCCCACAGCCCGAGTCTGAGGTTGCAGTGAGCTATGATGCCATTGCACTCTGCTCAGGGCATAGAGTGGGACTCTGTCTCAAAAAAAAAAAAAAAAAGCAAAGAAATAAAAACAAAAAATAAGCAAGGAAATTTAAAAAAATTCCAAAAAAATGGTAGTCAAGCAAAATAAATTTCTCCTATTATTTCTTTGTCTGTTTTCACTATGTTTATGCGTGTTTTCTTATAAAATGAGTTCTCTGAGAAGCTAAATTGTCTAATTTAGATGCTTTGCTCGATTCTTTCTCACTTGGGATTTTTGATGATAAAACAATCAGAAGGTAATATTTCTATTTTTCCGACATTCCAAGCCTATATTCTCTTTGAGTCTCTGAGACTCTCAAGATTCTTTGAATTTTTTCTTCCTTGTAATTTTAAGTTCAAATCAAGCAGTTGAGATTTTTCTACCATCAATTCATCCTATAAAGGTACTATCAGAGCACTCTTTATTTTGCAATTAGACAAGCAAAGCAGGAACACAGCAGCAGTATTTCCAGATTTCTTAAAAATAATTTACTTAATATAATATTGAAGTTCACTGCTTGATCTTACCAGTTTGAACACCAAGAGTAATGTTTATTTTTTAACCTTTAGTTCATGACCAAAACACTTTAATTGTTCCCCTTTTATAGCACTGTCAAAGACAATAGCTTCATTCTTTATCACAACAGAATTTTCTGACTGATCAATCATGTTTATATAATAAATCAGTGGCCCAGGAAGGATTCCCAACAAGATAAAGTCCCTTATTCTTTCATTTTATTAATATTATTCTGCTTGAATTTATTTCTATTTCTAAATATTTGATTTATTTCACAATATTTTATTCACTTATACGAACTTATTCACATACACAAAAATAAAAAAAAGGGGTTATAACAATGGACCCAGGGTATCTGACTCCTACTCTGGTATTTAACAACTAGTTAGAAATAACTACTTATAAGGCATGCACTATTTATAGTCACTGTAGGTTTATGTACTTTTCTTTTATGCAGACAACATAAAAGAAATTTATGGTCTTTTTTGTTTTATTTTATTTTATTTATTTTATTTATTGTTTTATTTTATTTTATTTTATTTTATTTTATTTTATTTTATTTTATTTTATTTTATTTTATTTTATTTTATTTTATTTTATTTATTTTACCTGTCAAAAGAAAAAAAAAATTTTTTTTGAGAGAGAGTCTCACTTATTAACCCTCGGTAGAGTGCCATGATAGCTCACAGCAACCTCCAAATACTTGGGCTTAGGCGATTCTCTTGCCTCAGCCTCTTGAGTAGCTGGGACCACAGGTGCCTGCCACAATGCCCAGCTATTTTTTTGTTGCAATTTGGTCAGGGCTGGGTTTGAACCCACCACCCTTGGGCTGGCGCCTTACCCACTGAGAGCCACAGGCGCTGCCCTGTCAAAAGAAATTTTAAAAATGACCTTTTCTTCCTTTTCTTCCTTCTTCTTCCTTCTTTCTTTTCTCTCCTTCTCCTTCTCCTTTTTTTTTTTTTTTTTTTTTCCAGAGTCTTCCTCTATTATCCTGGGCAGAGTGTCATGGCATCAGCCTGGCTTACAGTAATCTCCAACTCCCAGGTTCAAGTGGTCCTCTTGCCTCAGCCTCCCAAGTAGCTGGGACTACAGGCGCTGGCCACAATGCCTGGCTCATTTTTTTGTTGCTGTTGTTGAGACTGGATTTCGCTCTTCTCAGGCTGGTCTCGATGCCCTAAAGTCAAGTGATCCTCTAGTTTTCGTCTCCTAGTGTGCTAGGATTATAGGCATGAACTATAAGAAAAATGACTTTTTTCTTAAAAGTACTAGGAAGGAAAACCAAACAAAAAAGAAATGTGCAAGAAAAAATTGGAAAAAAAAACCTTCTTCACCATAGTATGAAAGGCTAACAGGTACCATTTGCCTTGTGCCACCACACGAAGGGCAATGTGCTCAGTCCTTGATGTGACTCTAATTTATTTGCCACAAATCTATTTTACAGAAGAGAAAATGTCAGTAACTTAAAATTGGAATTCAAAATCACTTTGGACATAAAAACAATACTTTTAACTGTATAGTACTTTATGCTAAATAAAGAGTAAGGTATTTTCTTTTATCATTTATACATTTCAATGGCAAACCTCTTGAAAATGAGAATGATATTACCTAATTCCCAGGATCTTGCCCAATGCTGGGATATAAGTTTCAGCTTTCCCTAGGATGAACTACAAATCCTATCACCAAAATCTTAGCAATAGTAGCATAAGCTTGGTGTACTATGAGACCTTTTCTGGTTTTTTTTTTTGTGTTTGTGCTGTTTTTGGCCAGGGCTGGGTTTGAACCTGCCACCTCTGGCATATGGGGCCAGTGCCGTACTCCTTTGAGCCACTGGCGCTGGCCTATTTTCTAAAAGAAAGAGTATAATATAGTGGATATCGGGTAGCTTTCTCATGTTTGCATATCCACTAAATTTTTGGTGACTCTCAATCTGTCTTAGTTCATTTAAGCTAGTATAACAAAATATTAAAAACTGGTAGCTTATGAACAACAGGAATTTATTTCTCACAGTTCTAGAGGCTGGAACTCCAAGATGAAGTGTCAGGCAGATTCAGTGTCTGTTCAGAACTTATTTCTGATTTATAGAGTCTGCCTTTTCTCTGTATTTTAACATGGTGGAAGAGGCTAGCAAGCTCCTTTGGGCCTGTAGAGCACGAATTCCATTCATGTGGGCTCCACCCCTGTGACCTAATCACTTTCCAGAGGCCCCAGTCCTAACACCATCACCTTGGGGGTTAAGATTTTAACAAATAAATTTTGGGTGAACATAAATGTTCATTGCCCATGCCTCTGGGATTTTTCACCTAGTTTTTTCTCAGCCTACCTCCTTTACCTGAATGAATCAACTCAGTTTTTGCTTCTTCTGTGAAGGAAATTTTTCCTGACCTCCTCTGGTAGAGGGGGCTACTCTCTCCTTTACCTTTTACTATTCCTGGTATCTTATCCCTTCGTTGCATCCATTACACTGTGTGTAACACAGATGTGTGTGTGAGTGTTTATAGGTATTCTAGGAAGAGTTCATTGCTATCTGGTGGGGGAGACAAATGCATAATATAATTTATATCTCATATCCATGTAGATTTACATGAAATGCTCAACAGCATCTCACATGCAACGTAATATATTGAGTGCATGATGAACACTCAATAAATAATTTGTATATTAGAAGATGGTATAATTTAGTAAAGCATTACTTGAAATGCTCCATTGGAAACTCTCCAAGATTTTAATAGCTGTTTCTTTTTTTTTTTTTTTAATTTAAAAAATTTATTCAGTTTTCCAGTGTCAGAGATGCATCCATATTTGGAAACTTTCACAGAGGGAACTAGGTGGTGCTGTTCTTTCATCTTTGTGTCTTAATGATTTCTTTGGTCCTTCCTGCTCTGTTCATTAAACA
>CAUYPK010081596.1:0-12250 GCA_963574355.1 Loris lydekkerianus
AGAAAAGAACAAATGATCTCATCGCAGGCTGGGCAAGGGACTTGAAGAGGAACTTCTCTGAAGAAGACAGGCACACGGCCTACAGACATATGAAAAAATGATCATCATCCTTAATCATCAGAGAAATGCAAATCAAAACTACTTTGAGATATCATCTAACTCCAGTAAGATTAGCCCATATCACAAAATCCCAAGACCAGAGATGTTGGCCTAGATGTGGAGAAAATACTCTATATTACTATACTATACTCTATAGTATAGTCTCTTCTACACTGGTGGTGGGAATGCAGATTAATACATCCCTTTTGGAAAGATGTTTTGAAAACACTTAGAAATCTAAAAATAGATCTGCCATTCAATCCTATAATTCCTCTACTAGGTATATACCCAGAGACCAAAAATCACATTATAACAAAGATATTTGTACCAGAATGTTTAATGCAGCCCAATTCACAATTGCTAAGTCATGGAAAAGCCAAAGTGCCCATCGATCCACGAATGGATTAATAACTTGTGGTATATGTACACCATGGAATATTATGCAGTCTTAAAGAAAGATGGAGACTTTACCTCTTTCATGTTTACATGAATGGAGCCTGAACATATTCTTCTTAGTAAAGCATCTCAAGAATGGAAGAAAAAGTATCCAATGTACTCAGCCCTACAATGAAACTAATTTATGGCTTTCACATGAAAGCTATAACCCAGTTATAACCTAAGAATATGGGGAAGGTAGAGAAGGAAGGGAGGGAGGGAAGAATGGGTAGAGGGAGGGTGATTGGTGGGAGTACACCTGTAGTGCATCTTACAAGGTTACATGTGAAACTTCGTAAATGTAGAATGTAAATGTCTTAACACAATAACTAAGAAATTGCCAGGAAGGCTATGTCAACCAGTGTGATGAAAATGTGTCAAACAGTCTATAAAACCAGTGTATGGTGCCCCATGATTGCATTAATGTACACAGCTATGATTTAATAAAAAAAAACAGAAATCATCTTTCTCATCTCTTGAATCTTTGATCTAATATTTTCTTCTTTAAAATTAAAGGACAAGCTGGGCGCTATGGCTCATGCCTGTAATCCTAGCACTCTGGGAGGCCGGGAGTAGATCGCTTAAGCTCAGTAGTTTGAAACCAGCCTCAGTCAGAGCATGACCCTGTCTCTACTACAAATAGAAAAAAATAGGTGGATATCATGGCAGATGCCTGTAGTTGCAGCTACTCTGGAGCTTGAGACAAGAGGATCATTTGAGACTAAGAGTTTGAGGTAGCTGTGAGCTATGATGACGCCATGGCACTCTATCCAGAGTGACAAGTGAGACTGTCTCAAAAAAAAAAAAAAAAAAAAGTTAAGGGACAGCAAACAAATTAGAAACATTGACTATGAAACACCTTTAAAAAAAACCTTAGCAGGTGTAGAACTCCTTCAACACAAATTAGATAGTGAGGAACCAGCTGCCATTGCAGATCAGCGTGGGTACAGAATCCAATCATTAAACTAGGTGATTAAAAGTTTAAAAAAAATTTATAAAAACTGGAAGTAATGCTTTGGGTTGCAAGAAAATATATGGGCTTAAAAAATTGTCCTAACTCTTGAGCCAAGATTATAAATCTCTTCCTGATTGAGTTGAATTTTGCAAGCCCCATAAGGGTGAAGGAATAAGACTAAGTTAATCAAACACATGGGTAATGATATTCTCAATTTAAATTTTAAAATAAGTCAGCACTGAGGTTTTTTTAATGCTCCTCTTACTTAAAGTGTTTAAATATGATATTAATCTATCAGAGTTATGATTCATTTGATAAGAATTAGCAGTATGAATGTGATTATTTTATTTCATTACATTTAGAAGCTATTGAAGTGTTTAAGAATAAGATTTATTTAATCTTCAACTTTAGGTTTATGAGATCTATTGGAGTCCAACTGCTTAGCTTATGCAAGTCCAACTTGCCAGCTTTTTCTACAGTTTGAAACATTGGAAATATTTCAGGTTTTTAAATTGTGTGAATAAGTTTTACAATTCTTAAAGAAAATTTAATAATTTTATTAACCAAATTAACATATGAAGTTAACTTAGTAGTAAACCAAAAACTAACTGAAGAATTAAATAAGATCCCCTTAATTTTTCATACTAAAGAAAGATTTATTTAAAAAATTAAAATGCACATCAATGGTTTAGAAAAATTAAGTTTTTATATTTAATATTCAGCTTTAATAAATTTAATATCAATTAAGGTAAGCAGCTACAAATGTTTCTTTGCTCACAGAAAGTCCCTATCAAATATCTGAAAACTCAGTTGCAGGAAAAAAAAGTAGGTATGTTGTATATTGCTATGATATTGATGACAGAGGGAAAATAAGGGATATGAACAGATCATTGCCCCCTTGCTGGCCAATAACATCATCCTATACCATTTCCCCCCATATTGAAGCCTTATTTTTCTGTCTTAGAATTATAAATGATTTTGAAAAACTGCCAGATATATATAGTTGAATATTAAAAAGCTAAAGGCAAAACAGAGTGTATAATATTTATTAGCTAGGAGACCAGTTTAACTGCTATTTAAAATGCATACAGGCCAGGCATGGTGGCTCACAACTGTAAGCCCAACAACAATGAGAGGCTAAGGTGGGTAGATCTCCTGAGCTTAGGAGTTCAAGACCAGCTTGAGTAAGAGCAAGACCCCTGTCTCTACTAAAAATAGAAAAACTAGCGAGGCATTGTGGCTGGAGCCTGTAGTCCCAGCTACTCAGGAGGCTGAGGTAAGAGGATCACTTGAGCCCAAAAGTTTAATGTTGCTGTGAGGTATGATGTCTACCCAGGGTGACAGAGTGAAACTCAAAAAAATTAAAATTAAAATTAAATAAAAAGCATCCAATGATTTATAGCCTAGGACTAATATGGGAACTTCATAGTCTCAGAGACACAGGCCTTTTCTATCATGTTGCTTTGGGGGTTTTTTGTTTGTTTGTTTGTTTGTTTTAATCATGTTGCTTTTGACCTTCAGCATCCTACTTCCATCTCATGGTATGATAAGGCTGCCACAGCTCCTACCATCAAGTCAGCTTCTTTCCCTAGATGGAAAGAAAGGCTCCCTTCTTTTTAAGGTCACAGGGAGAAATTACCTGTATCATTTAATTTACATCTCATGGGTTACAGCTTCAGCACATGGCCATGTGTAACAGCAAGGAAAGCTGAGAAATATAGTCTTTAGCTGGGTGTCTACGTGCCCAGATAAAATCTCTATATTACAGGAGGAGGAGATAACAGATATTCAGTAGACTGCTAGCAATCTCTGCCACAAAATACGCCACTTTAATGTGAAAGAAAAATAAATATTGAGAATATTCTCATCTGTGCATAAAGAAAATATGAAAGCTTAGGAAATATTATAGGATGCATACAATAAGTCATTGGCTCCAGAACATTGGCCCACAGTCCAACACCAGTATATAATAAAGTTTTCATTAGCCCAAGAGTGAAATTTTAAAAAGAACAAATAGTTATAAACTTATGTTTATTCAACTTAAAGTGTAATACTCTATTAAGCCCTTTCTACTTTTTGAAGTTAAAATGTCCTTTCTTTTATGCAATAGTGTTGACGCCAAATGCTAATAAATCTGTCCATTTAGGAAATGCTATAGAACACCCAGACACTATACAAGATGCTGAGGATTCAGTGCTTATACCTGTCCTTACACTCACAAAATTTAGAAAATAGTGGGGAAGAAGGATGGCAAATAGAGTTTCAAGCCAGGGTATGTGCTAGTTTTAAGAAGAAACGTAGATAGTGCAATGGGAGAATGTTCTGAGGATTCTCCCAGAATTGGGTGATTGGATTGTTGGATTGGAGAGTCATCAAAGACTTCTAGGAGGGAGAAATTTTTAATTGCATTCTGACAGTACGTAGCAGTTAGCTAGAAGACTAGAAACGCAGAGCGTTGTAGGCAGTTAATGTGTGCAGAGGACTAAGAAGGATGAATTCGGCCCACTGCAGATCCTAAAAGAAGGCCTGTAGATAGAACCAGATAATCACAGGGAATAAAGACAGAGATGTCATTAGGGGACATATAGAGGGTCTCAAACCATACGTAGACATTTAAATCTGTCACTAAAGCATAGAAAGCTTTTGAGCAAGAAAACCATTCAATCTACATTTTTAAAAGGTCACTCTGGCCAGGGAGTGGTAGATGATGAACTAATCCAGACAAGAGAAGGGGGGAAGAAGAATGGCAAAGGTGATGGCGAGAGGTGGGTACTGCAGAGATTTGCCCCCTTAGGGTACATTTTGGTGAAATGTTTGGCTCCAGGAGACACAAGCAGGCTGTGATTAAGAACCAAGGCTCTGAAGACAGACTGCCTGGATTCAAACCCTGGCTCCACCCTGGCCTCTGAAACTTGCCTCATAGTTTTCTCATATGTAGCATGGAGAAGAAAATACTAACTATACCTCCAACACAGTGAGGATGATTCATGTAAAGTACTTAGTGTAATGATTGGATGTATAATTGTCACTGCTTCATTACTGCCATTTCCATTATTAGTGTTAAGTGAATCAAGAAAAGACTGGATTCTGGTATGAGTAAATTATTTCATAATGAAGTAAGGGAAAAGAACCTCAAATACAGTGGTGGTTACATTTCAAAATCTTACCATGTACAATAACTAGGAAAAGTATTTATGGAAATAAAAGAAATACATTTTCCAAATCTCATTTCATTCCTGAGACCCAGACTTAATTTTAGTATCTTGATGCCACTAATCAAGGCATATGCACATATTCAAAATGAGTAATTAGTCAAGATATTGGATATAGAAAAAAAATTCTGGATTTTCTAACTTTCCTTTAAGGCCCAGCCCAGCTATCTGTTCCTTTTATAAACCTCCCTAGGCCATCCCAAACAATTGGAGATCTCTAGTTACCATAGAAATTATTTGTACTACTCAGTTGGTATTTCATGGGAACCACAATAAAGTATATATATTCATTCAACCAGTATTTGAGTTAAGCTCTGTTTAGTACTGTTGAGTTCTAAGTTGAGCAAAATCCTCATGGGGATCAACACCTCATGTGAAAAACTCTTCCTTAAATCATTAGTTGGCCAGATGTGACCCATACAATTATTCAGACCTTGGAGCAAATAATGGCATATTCCCACACACTGATTGGTCTTATTTTTTAATCTTCTTTATATATAACAGCTCACCATTCCATGAAGCAACTCTTTTCAAAATTTCACATAAGACCAGTTAAAATAGGCTAATGGCAATACTACATTAACAACTAGAACAGTTTTGTTTTGTTTTAAATTTTTACTATCTGGTTAGAGAAAAGAAAAAATTAAAGTACTTATATATTTGATTCCAAACTTATGTCCATATAATTTAACATTTTTGAGATTTAGATGCCTTTGCATTGATAGTTATATTTGCTATGGTGGTATACCAGTTTGGACAATTAAGTCCACAAACTCATCCTAGAAAAAATCCTACATACCCTATTGCTGAATATCACTATGGTCACCAGATGGCAAGAGGGAGTACTTCAAAGGTGACCATAGTGATACGTAGCATTTTTTCTAGGATGAGTTCATGGACTTAATTGTCTGACCTGGTATGCTTTCTTGAAAGGCTGTTTCCAAGTCAACAGCATGTCTTATAATCAATGTTGCCTCCGAAACTAAGAAATTCAACATGAAGACTCAGAATGAATCTTGGATCTCTGCCAACTGTACTTGTCACTAAGCCCTGTGACATCTGCCAAGTCTCCTGAGTCCTCTAGACTTCCCTACCTTATTCATACAATGAAGATTTGCACTTGTGTTTCTCAAACACAAAATAGACCAATTTTTTTAAAAAATTTTCCTATGAGTTGAAGACTAATAAATTTATGAAAAATAAAAATAATCTTTGATGTGACAGCAATGTTAAATTGCTATACAAGTTTCTCGATGCTCACTCTCAATTTCTGTACTGGTCGTGTGTCCACAGACCCATATAGGTCAACAGCTGCATTTTGACTTGGATTACTATGACTTACCACTATGTAGATTAGATGATGATTCTGAAAATGATTCCTTACCTTCATTTATTTAATTTTGGTTAGTAATATAATTAGCTTATATTTTTCAATTATACAGTAGCTAAGCAACAGAAACAAAAGTTCTGGAGATGAGTTACTCAAACAGAAGCGTTTTATTTATGGCAGATTTAAGAGAGAAATGGCATGGATACACCAACTGATGATAATTGACAAATGACCATCAATATGGGACATACCTTTCAGGCAAAACAATAACAAATAAAGTATACTTTTTCTCTCTGTAGTTAAAGTAAAAAAGAAAAAGAAAACACGAGAATTTATCAATTTTTTAAAAAGCAAACTTGACAACTTGAATATTATCCTTCGGATGGAAATACCAGCTATCTTAGTATATTTTGTGTTACTATTAAGGAAATACCTGAGACCAGACAATTCATAAAGAGAAAAGGTTTATGTGGCTCATGATTCTGTGGCTGGAAAATTCAAGATTGGGCATGTGCATCTGGTGAGGGCATCAGGCTGCTTGACTAGAAGTGGAAGGTGAAGGAAAACCAGCATGTGTAGAAATCGCGCAGTAGGAGAGGAAGCAAGGAGTGGGAGAACATGCCGGGCTCTTTTTAACAACCAGCTCTTGGGGATCTAAGAGTGAGAAATAACTCACCCCCCAGGGATGACATCAATATATTCATGGGGCATCTGGTCCTATCCCTCAAACACCTCCCATTAGGCCCCACCTCCTGCACTGGGGATCAGATATCGATGTGAGATTTGGAGGAGACAAACATCCAAACCATAGCACCAGCCAGAGTTCCATGGAAGGTGCATTTTTAATGAGAAGACTGACAAATGATGGATCTCATTGGAATAGGCTTCCTCAGCAGCACTAAGTCCATGACAGAAAGATAACTAAACTATTTAACTGTTATCATCCATAAAGCTGCTGCAATTTATAGGAACACAACTTTTTGAATAGTACATCCAAGTACAAGGGGTGCAAACATGAACATTTGTTGCTTTTTGTAATGACTCTTGCCAGGGTAAACATACATATGTGTTGCTCTTTCTCTTTGGAACAAATGCTAAAACCCCTGCACCGTGTTTACCTAAGACCCTGAAGACCCTCCATCATTGGTGAAGGAGAGGTTGTTTCCACATCAAGATACAGAGCATCCCCTAGGCAGGTCTGTCCCAGGTGCCTCCTGGGAGTTGACTAAAAGTTTGCAGAGTAGCAGAGGCTAGCCAGCTGCTGAGCTCCAGGCCAATGCTACAAAAACAGGTCCTCACACTTGAGCCTGTATCAAGATTTCCTGAAAGGCTTATTGTTATACAGATTGCTGGTTCCACTCCAGAATTTCTGATTCAGAGCTATGAGGGGACTTAGAACGTGCATTTGTAACAAGGAGGTACTGTGGCTAATGTTTTTGATCCTAGGAACATTCTTTAAGAAGCATGGTATAAAACATCTGATGACAGAACTGGAAAGACCTCAGAATTTACCTGATCCAAACTTCTTATTCTATAGATGTTGACCCTGGGCTTTAGAGGAAATGTCTAACTCATGGTCATATACCCAATAACTCACCGCTTCCCCTCACCAGAAAAAGAAATGCAGGTTTTCAGGATGTAAACATGCTGTACATCTCATGATGCTAAATTATGTCTGTATACCAGGTCTCTGCTGTCTGAGAAGGACTGCC
Organism: Loris lydekkerianus; assembly: GCA_963574355.1. Taxonomy (NCBI): domain Eukaryota; kingdom Metazoa; phylum Chordata; class Mammalia; order Primates; family Lorisidae; genus Loris; species Loris lydekkerianus. The sequence goes on from CAUYPK010081596.1 coordinate 7,744, forward strand.
AGCCAGCACTTCATGCTCTTGACCCTCCTCTGTACCTGCCTTTCTGAAAGATACATGTCAGCTCCATAATGACCTTGCAGGGTACCTGCCTGGCCTGAGCTCAGATGGGAGGCAGGGGTGCGGCAGCACATGTTGGAGCTATGGAGAGGGATAAGAGCTTAGACTACAGACACACATATTAACTGTTGATGTTTAGATGCTGCCGGAAGAGTGATTTCTTGGGGGGGAGAGGGGGAAACAAACAAACAGTTCTCATTAGGAGGAACTGAATCAAGAAAGAATTGGACTGCACCTAGTGTTAACTCTTGGTTTTCTAAGTCTTATCACTTCTCACTGTTCTTTGATTGTTAATTCCCTTTTTTGATCTACAATTTGAAGAATATTACTCAGTTCTCTTCATCTTGACCCTCTTTATAATGACCTCTTTAAGCTTATGAGACACCTGCTGGAAGGGGAGAGTAACAGAGGTCCAGCTATTCTAGCCCCTGAAATCGACAGTTGCCAGTAACTGAGTGGATGTGAACTTAACCTCACCCATATAAACTGCAGAGAAAATTTAACTTCTGCATAATTCAAACCACATATGGAATGAATTTTCATACCCTATAAGCAATCTCACAAGAAATTTTTAATCTTCTTAAATAAAAACTATTAACTTTATTCATTCTACTATTAAAATCATTTTTGTTATTAAAATTGATCATGAGAGTCCAAGGAGGAAGCATATCACATAGGAATGCTTCTCTTTTGTGTTTATAGTCTAGAAAATTTAGCTTTTATAGCTACTCTCTTAATTGCTAAAGTTTATTTGGAAAAAAAAACATTGCAACTAAGAATAATATATTAAATATATAATATCTGTTCTACTATTAAATATATAATATCTAGTCTACATTTATTTATTTTGAGACAGAGCTTCAAGCTGTCCCCCCAGGGTAGAGTACCATGGCATCACAGCTCACAGCAACCTCCAACTCCTGGGATTAAACCATTCTCTTGCCTCAGCCTCCCACCACAACGCCTAGCTATTTTTTGGTTGTAGCTGTCATTGTTGTTTGGCAGGTATGGGCTGGATTCAAACCCACCACCTCTGGTCTATGTGGCTGGTGCCTTAGCAGCTTGAGCTACAGGCACCAAGCCACGGTCTACTTTTATAACTAAGTAATAATGGGACTCTGAATAATCCTAAGTGCTCATTTTTTCTATCCACAATCTTAACACGTATGTATTGAAAAACATTTGCTACTTTATGTCACTTCTGATTGGTCAAGTATCATTCTGGCCTCTCAGTGCTCATGCTGTACCATTCGGCAATTATTATTAAGTATTAAGTATTAAGGATTGCACTAGCCACAACATCGGTTCGAGTGCCAGGATACAAGAACAACAAGACAGGGACAGTCCCACTCTTACAGAGCTTGCAATTGAGTGGAAATAGATAAACAAGCAGGCAAGAATCTGAGGTTAATTTCAAGATAAAAGCTATAAAGAAACAAAATCACATAATAGACTTGAGTAACTAAGAGTACATTGTGCAAGGATGACTTCAGGTAGCCTGTTCAGGAAAGGCCTCATAGAGAGATGAACTTTTGAGCTAAGATGCAAGGATAAGGGAGAAACAGGCATATACCTGGAATAAGAGAGGGAACAGAAAGAATGTTACAGGCAGATGAAAGAACAAGCTCAAAGACCCAATGGTAACAAAAAGGCTGATATGTTCAAAGGATAGAAAGTCGGTGAGTGTGGCTTCAGTCCAATGAACCCAGGAAGGGTGATAGTACGTGCATTCTGAGAAGGAGGTGGGTGTTTAGAATGCATTTCAAAGGTAATGTATGACATTGAAGGTGAGAAAGGTAAGGATATGGTCTAAGTTTTAAAATGGACTGAAAAGGACAAATATGGACAGTGGGGAATCAGGAGGACATTACAATAATGCCAGAGGATCACAGCCTCAGATATGGGAAGAATTGGTGAGATCTGGGAAATGTTTAACACCAGAGACAATGCCAGCAGATGGGTTGCAGGAGTTTCCTTGAATAATAGGATACATGTATGGAAGGCTCATATCCCAATAAAATAAAAGCATGATTTAAAAAAATTCAAGAAATCGTAGTAATATACAATATGCCTAAATCATTAAAGACATCTGCCTCCTTTTCACAATCCCTTTATCTGAAAGTTTATATTTAGATTTATTTGGAGTTTACATTTACCAATCCATTCAGAAAAAGCTTTACTTCTTTCTTCCTTTATGGAAAATCTTACATTTTTGTTGGAGAACTTTGTCATTTGAGACTGCCCAGAATCTAAGTGTCCATCATTTGAAGGAAGAATTCCAAGAAAGGCAGGAGGAGCCCACCACCTTCCCTATGGTGGAGCCCTAAGGCTGGCAGAATTCTATTTAACAAGCACTGTAAATTAATAGCCCTGACACGTGCCAGGCAGTATTCTAAACACTAAAAATAATGACTCATTTAATTCTCATAACCTCATAGGATCCTGACTCCCACGTAGCATATAAGAAAACTAATACATTCAAGGACACATATAGCTCATCCACGAAACAGCCTAAATTTTAAACCCAGCAAATCTGACTCCAAAGAACACGCTTCTAACCACCATAGCATTGTGCCTTGCCCCAGAAACCTGGTACAATCAGCCTGAGATTTTGAAAAGCGACACGGGGTACAGGAGATTGTCACATCTGACTTGCAGCCCTCTCTTGGAGGTAAAGTGTCCTGCAGCAACTGTCAGGGCAGTGGAGTCCCCTGGCTGTGTCCTTGGCAGCCCCATCTGATGCTAGTGTTTGCTGTGTCCAGAGTCTCTTGAATCCTGCCCTTTTGAAGAGCCTGCTATCCGATGTTTCCTGCTTCCCCTCCAATAAATGATTCTTCAGCTCACATAGTACCAACAACAAGAACCCAAACCCAGCAAGGCTAGTTTACCCATCAGCAGAGCGCCAATTGTACATAATGAAAGCCAAGGTCCCTGCAGAGACTCTGGAGTTCCTTCCACCAGGGGAGCCTTAGGTTCCTTCCACCAGGAGAGCCTTAGGTTCCTGCTGGTCACCTCCTCTGACAGTGTTTCAGTCACAGCTGCCTGACTCCGAGGGATCCCAATCTGGCCATCCATAGTCCAGCCATGTCTGTGATGCGTGTCCCCTGGCCAGAACGCATCAGTCCAGGTGTGTACCCTGATCTCCTACTAGGTGTGAGGCTGTGAAGTCAAGTCTCACTGCTGGCTATGCCCTGGAGAAGGGACCCCACTGCAACTTCCCTGGCACTTTCTCCTTCCCAATTTTTATTATTCAAATCTTCTATTTAATTCCATGAGAAGTCTTAGTGAGAATCCTTCCAATAAAGTCCCCTCTTTGAATTTCAACTTCTGTCTTTAGGAATATCTGAATTTGCAACGATTCACTGAAAACCCCTCTCTCTGACTTCTCAATATCACTACCCCTCTCCTCACAGCCCTACAGATGGGAGTTCTTACAATATTTCTGCCTTGTGATTAAGGTATCCTGGGAAAAGAGAATACAAATGATAATATAAACCAGGGGTCCTCAAACTGCGGCGTGGGCCACATGAAGCAGTGTGATTGTATTTGTTCCCATTTTGTTTTTTTACTTCAAAATAAGATATGTGCAGTCTGAATAGGAATTTGTTCATTGTTTGTTTGTTTGTTTGTTTTAAACTATAGTCCGGCCCTCCCATGGTCTAAGGGACAGTGAATTGGCGCCCTGTTTAAAAAGTTTGAGGACGCAGACCTCCATAAGAGGTGTGCAGTGACCCCCGAACGGTGACTCGCACCCACCAGGGCTTCACATTCCCAGACCAGGAACTGCGGGAGCCACGCAACCCTGTGTCCCCCCTCCTGTGTCCTCTCAGCCTCCACACTAGCTCATCTATCTGACCAGGGACTCTGGTAGCTGCGTGCCCTCTGGAGCCCTCCCTGCCTCTGCGCAGAGCCCGTATCCTGGCCAGAGACTGCTAGAGCCTTGGGTTCTCTGTGCCAAAGTCACTGAGCGCCAGGCACAGAGAACCATGTGCACCACCCCCAGCCCTGTTGCTGAATCCGGGTGTGTCGCACACTGGAGCACTGGAGCTGCTTCTACAACCAGAACTCCCTAACTAGAGCAGCCCCAGAGGAACTACACAGGGTCACTCCCTACAAAGATCCAGCAACAATAGAGTGATCGCGCTGGGGTCTAATCTTGGAGAGACACCACCCCAACTCTGAGGATGGCCAGAGGCAATGGTGAAAAGCAATCATGAGGCGAAATCAACAGAAAAACTCTGGCAATATGAATAATCAGAGTAGATCAACTTCCCCAAGGATCAATGGGGCAGAAACGACACAAGACCCCATGCACAAACAAATAGCTGAGATGTCAGAAATTGAATTCAGGATCTGGATAGCAAATAAGATCGAATTAGAATTCCAAAGGTTATCTCAAGAATTCAACGGATTCAAAGAGAAAATGACCAAAGATTTTGAATCATTGAGA
>CAUYPK010081601.1:0-41828 GCA_963574355.1 Loris lydekkerianus
TGTTATAATGTGATTTTTGGTCTTCTGGGTATATACCTAGTAGAGGAATTATAGGATTGAATGGCAGATCTATTTTTAGATCTCTAAGTGTTCTCCAAACATCTTTTCAAAAGGAATGTATTAATTTGCATTCCCACCAGCAGTGTAGAAGTGATCCCTTTTGTCCACATCCACGCCAACATCTCTGGTCTTGGGACTTTGTGACTTGGACTAATCTTACTGGAGTTAGATGGTATCTCAAGGTAGTTTTGATTTGCATTTCTCTGATGATTAAAGATGTTGAGCACTTTTTCATATGTCTGTAGGCCATGCGCCTGTCTTCTTCAGAGAAGTTTCTCTTCAAGTCCCTAGTCCAGCCTGCAATGGGATCACTTGTTCTGGGAACTCAAAACAGCTTCTCTTCTGCAGGGGAGTTTAGCAGGGACAGAAGCAACAAAAGTTCCTTTTTAATACCATTAATGGCCCCTGAAATTAACGTCAGTGCTTTGGATCAGAGCGTCAAAACACTTCTCTGTTGAGTCATTGTTGTCTTTGTAAAGATCATGACTCTTTACACAGTCGTGGGCGTATGACATAAAACCAATGAAATAACCTCACATGTGAACTGAAAACTAGACAGTTTTCATTTGTGCCAAAATGTTCTGCCAGATTTTCAGGTGAGGGTGTGCCAGACGCATTGCTGCAGAGGCTTCATGGGATCCTATATTCCAAACATGCTTCTAGACCATCTTCCCTGCTCGACGTCCACCAGGCTGTGATTAGAAATTTGAGGACCAGTTCTGGCAAAGAAAAAGAGGAAATACATGAGTGAAGTAATGAGTATTTTTTAAAAAGCAGAAAATGAAAAGGTCTATTACGTTTTAGCACTAACACATTCCTCTAAATTCACTTCCAGAGCCTCTTCTTCACCTCTGGGAAATCACAACAAAATCCACACATGGAATACAACTGTGCTCTTCTAAATCTAACCTCCACAAAAAGTCCCTTCTACATACACTCTGTGGCATCTCTTAGAGAGCTCATTCATAGAAATAGAGGACACTATCCTTTTGCAAGTTGAATTGTCAGCAGAAATTTTATCCCTCATTCTCAAATTGCAAAAATAAATTTGCAAGAATCAGATTTTACGGTGTGAAATACACTTTCAACATCATGGAAACACTATCTTGAAGTGGGGAAAGGATGACAGAGATACCCAATTTGTTGTTTTGAAGAAATATTTGAACTCGGCCAGGTGCGGTGACTCACACCTTTATCCTAGCACTCTGGGAGGCTGAGAGGGGTGGATTGCCTGAGCTCACAAGTTTGAGACCAGCCTGAGCAAGAGTAAGACCTCATCTCTGAAAAAAAAACACCAAAAAATAGCCAAGTGTTGTGGAGGGAATGTGTAGTCCCAGCTACTTGGGAGGCTGAGACAAGAGAATCGCTTGAGCTAAGAGTTTGAGGTTGCTGTGAGCTGTGACACCAGGACACTCTACCAAGGGCGACAAAGTGAGACTGTCTCAAAAAAAAAAAAAAAAGAAGGAAAAGAAAGATTTGAACTCTGCAACTAAATTTAATGTAGTAAGACCACCTCAGCACCCTGTAATGCCTGTTATTACTGGGAGGATGAGCCTGTACACACCAAATTATTTCTCATAAATAAAATCCATAAATGTAAAGTCTTAAGTTCTTTCAATCTAGAACTTTCTCCCATTGAGACTGTTTTTGTCTTGGCACACTTGACTGCATGTTCTTAACTCCTGACTTTCATTATTTATATCCACTACAGACATTACCCATGTCCAACTTCAGAATAGCAAATGCTGCCACTCTTTCTATTGGCCTCCTTTTCTCATTCTTACCCTTCTTATCACCAGGCTCAGGGCCCTTCTAGAACCTCAATGAGTGCCAAGGGACGAGAAGAACAGTCATGCTGACCACAAGCAGGAAGAACAGCCGTGCTGACCGCAGACAGGCGTTTTTATTATGAAATTATCCCTGCCATCTCCCTTCCTGCCCTGCTCCCCACCCACCCTCCCGTTCAGCTCACCTTCCACATTATACTTTTCTGCTTTATCTCCTGCTGGCTGCCCAGTATCATCTGCCAAAAATCACCCGGACAAACCCGTTTGCGTTAGAGTCATGGCAGGTTTACAAGTTTCCTCACCAGCATTACTTGAATTTTTTTTAAGAATGCATCTGTAATTGCAAAATTGAAGCTTCTCATGGACACTTTGGTAAGAACCTTACAGCCTGTCTGTTAGGTGTGCACAAGAGCATTTTTCCCCCCCCATTGTTTTCAGCCCTGGAAGAAATACACAATTACTTACTGGCTCATTTCATAATTCAAAATTAGCTACAAAATTCCAAGGAAACCGCATTTGATTTAAAAATGTTTGTTTTAGCTTCTTGTGATAAAAAAAAATGAGAACAAGTATGAATTAATTTCTCTTCTTGTGAAGGAGTCCGTTTTTGTGAGGATGGGAGTGCTCTAAGATTGTGTTACCATTTAAAAATGCTGTCGCAGTTATGGGCAGACCCAGATAACAGCTCCGATGTAATCCCAGATTCCCACATGGAATTAAATCTGATTTGGGTTATTTAGGTCACATATTAAAGCAGTGCCCTTTCTGTGTCATTTCTCTGTACATGGTGGGTGTGCATTAGCTTTCTCTATAATATACGTTTATTTTTGGAGCTCATTAAACAGGTTAGGCAATTTAAATAGGTCTAGCCAGTAGACAAGAGTTAAAGCTGAGAGGTTGGAGATAGTCTCTGTGGTATTATCTAACAACACAGGATGAGGGTCGTTTTTAATTCTCAGCTCCTACCTGCAACAGGTCTGAGAGCCATTTGAAAACCAGGTCTCAAAAACCAGCTCTGCACTGGAAATGGAAAACACTTTTCATTAATTTTTGTGCTGTTATTTCCTAAGAAAATTAATCTTTTTAAATGCAAACCTCTGATAGTGGATACTCTCATTGTGTCCAGATGGGTGTGGGAGTAAGGAAATTCTATTTTAAATAGTATAGTTTAATTTGTCGCCCCCACCTCCCCTGTCTTAACCCCTGAGCCACAAACGCAGTTATAATCTCTTCTCGATCTTAAATTGGTTTGAACTTTTTGAAAGCCTAAAATAAACTAGGTGTTTAGGAATTAATGATTCAGTTGTACTTCAGTAATGGTGCCGTACTAATTCATTTGCTTGTCCAGGATGGTACAGTAAAGCGGAGCCTCTGTATGGGAAGTGGCTTCCTTGTGTGTTGGTGACAATAATTCCTCAGTGCCTCATTTAAGTCCTCAAATGGACTGTGGTTACTAGGGTTACTAGCCAGAATGTCCAGTACTGGGGGACTTCTCTTATTTCAAATGGTCAAGAGAAGTAATGTCTCCATCCATGGAAGAATTTATGCTTCTGTTTTGGGAGTTCAAAAAACTGCAATTGCATTTGTTAAATCTTCAAAATGTTAATGACAGCTAAACAGTGAAGAGGAATAATTTCTAAAGAATGGATAATTAATAATTTGATAATTGGAGGCATGAGAAGCCCACGAATATTACCTTGTGGTATAACATGCAAAATTTTAAGATGCACATTTTTGATATGTTCAAAATATTCTCATTAAGAAATTCTAGACTTAAAAGCAAATCAGACCCACAAATGTTTTCTTGTCTTCCCTTGCTCTTATTTCAGCAATGAGATCTGAACCTAATACCTGGAGAACCATCTTGACATTCCTAAGAACCCAGAAAGTGGAGTAATTCAAAGATAGCAGGGAACATGCCAGGAATTAAAAACAAAAGGAGATAACAAGAAAATATTTTCAGTGTGCTTTTTGAGGAAAAGAGGTAATCCGTGGGAGGACTATTAATGAGGACATAGGAGTGTTTTGAGGATTTTCAATGGAAGTTGGAATTACTGTCCTTGTGGAAAGAGAGCAGATATTTTGAGCCATTATGTAATCCAGCAGCTATGGCAATGCCCTTTTGTATGATGCACAAACAAAGTAGCAAAATAGAATCAGGCAAGTGAATTCTGTGCAACACTGTGTGGTGGTGTTTGGCTTCAGCTTCCATACATGGTTAACTGTTGGGTTGCGATTCTGAGACTGTGCAACCTGCAGCGTAGCTGGGAGATTTGGACTACAATAACTATCAAACCCCACTTGGGGACATGAATCAACACCACCTGTGAGCTATGACTGGAACAAATAGCAAGACAAGCTCATCAGCGATATTGCACTCCAGGGAAAATGAGTTCATCCACAGATCACTGCTGGCTGCAAATGCGGACAACAGGCCTGTGTAACTCCAAATCCCTAAGAACAGGAGCCTTGAAGCTGCACCTTTTCTCCCCCCAGTCAATGTATATTGTGGGTTTATCATGGGCTAAGAATTGTTCTTATCTTATATATGGTTTCAAAGAATTAGTTTTTCTTCCTATGGATCTTGAAAATTTCTGTAGAGGGACCAAAATTGCAAAAGGTCAAAGAAACCTAACAATTTGCATTCAAAAAAGCAAAATAACTGTGTGTTAAACAGGGTTTTAAAAGAATGTGTAATATAGGTTTGATAAGAAAAGCAAAGGAAAGAAAAATAGCAAATAGTACAGACGGGCAAGTGGAGACGTCGAGGTCAAATATCTTGAGACGTCATCGAATCTAACTTCAAACCTGTTTCAAGTTCCCCACGTGGGGAAAGAGCAACAGAGCCACAGAAGTGGAGCAGTCAGGAGAACTCTCCCCGGAAGCCATCGCTGGGACGCTGCTGCTTCCCTCCAACATCCAGTTGGACCAAGTATGCCCCATTTCCATGGAAACAAGAACTGTGAGTCAGGTTTATATGGAGCTTAAAAATGAATGAACGAATGAGTAAATAAATAAGAAGGTAGGAAGGAATGAAGGGAGGGAGGGAAAAGAGAAGGGAAGGGAAGGGGAGGGGAGAGGAAGAGAGGAGGGGAGGGGAGGGAAAGTAAGTCTTCTGGATTATACAGACACGCAGCATACCAATTTATTACTAACGATGATGTTGTTCTGCTCACTCTTAATTTCTCAAGCCTGTGGACTTAATTTATTTAACTCAGAGACAACTGTGGGTGTGAGTGTGAATGACCATGTAAAAGCATTTTATTTATTTATTTATTTTTTTTTTTATGACTTACATTGTGTAAAGTACAAAAGAAACAGTTTTACTCAAAGCTGTCCCCTCTGCAGGGGTTCCTGGGGTTTCTATTCCTGCTCCATGTTAATGGCTAATGGGACTTTTTCCTTGTTTACTCTCCAATGACTTTTTTGGAACACAAAACTGGAAAATCAATGGAAAAATGTATTATCAGATAACTACTTCTAGCTGCTTTCAGCCAAGTCTTGAGATTTAAAGTTTAGATCTCTTACTAGCCTTCCGAAAAGCGTTGCTAGGCATTGGAAATACCCTTTGGAGTGCTTCAATGCCAAGAAAAGTCAAGTTTATAGCCCTTCATAAGCTCAGACCTAGGGATTTTTCACAATCGAGTTCTATGTGAATATATTTGAAAATAACAACAGCAACCACCTCATGATAAAGCAGAAATATAATTGAGATCAGTGGCATCTCACTATACATATACAGTTAACACGCATGCTCTAATGTATATTCTGTGCATTCCAAAATTAAATCCATCTATTTTGGTGAATGCTAGTAACTTCGATTTTAGATGCTAAATTAAATAACATAAAACATATTCATTTATTTGACACATGTTTACTAAGGACATGCTCTGTATTTTTCCTTTTTAGGACTATTTTTTTAGGCATTGGGGATACAAGTACCCAGATAACATTTTAAAATGTTCATTCACATGACAAATATTTACTAAGCATCTCTGATGTGCCTCTACTGTGTATGGGCTTAGTCTTTGGCACCGAGAAAGAGTCCCATTTCTCAGAAAGTTGATATTAAAGTGTATATTTTAGATCCTGTTTGTGTAGTTTAGCTTACAAGGAGCGGCTACCCAGCTAACTACGTAAAGATAAACTATGTAAAATAAACAAATTTTTAATCCTCTGTAACCTGGCCCAATGATACATTCTTGTTTAGAGTTTATCTTAGTGCTACAGATAAATGAACAGCATGTAAAGATTATCTGATATTTCATAGAGAAGTTAATACCAAATTCTTTCAGGTATTATTGTTTTATCTTTACTGCTAGAATAAAGTAATTGCTCACAGGTGCACTTGAAACAAAGCAAACTGCTAGATTTCTAAATAGTTACTGCTAGGTTACTGAATAGTTTTCCATTGTCATCAAGCTTAATACCTTTTTTGCACAGTATAGGCCAAGAAAGTGCGCTCTTAAAGTTTCACAAAACTGCTATGATGACTGAGAAATAGTAGATATTTTGAGTTTCTCTTTTTCCGCCATAATGAATTAGATCTTTTGACTGGTTAAGGCTTCATTTTCTCGATGTCAGACTACTGAATGGAATTTTGAGTTCTTAGAACTTCAAAAGCTTCATGATGGGATGACATTCACATCTAATTTGAAAGGAAATTCTTCATTCCATTCCATTTCCAGAGTGTGTTTTTTTAAACAGATAAGAGTTGGGAAACTTCTACTTGGATGGCCACCTCCAATTGTCACTCCTGAACATGTTCCTCCCTTGATAATTAGATTTTTAAATGTCAAAATCAATCATAGTTAAATTTAGACGTAATCATGCAATTCCAGAGCTGGAAATAGCCCCTTAGGTCTCTATAGTTCAATCCCTTTATTTCATAAATGAAGATTCTGGGGAAGGCACTGGATACTTTGCATGATGTGCTACTAGCCAATCTGTTTTGTGTTCTGATTCTAGTACCTAACTCAGTTAGAGGGAAAGATTCATTCTTTTACATAAGAAGCTGTAAGATATAAACTCACAAACTTGCTTGAATCAAAACTGTTAAATTACTTACAGCTTCCTTAAGTATCATTTCTTCCTAAAACTTTGTCAATGATTCATAGTTTGGGCAGAGTACACATTGGTACATATTTACATATATAATTTATTTAAAATTGTATAGCCTACTTATTCCTCTTCCCTCAAAAAAACATCCAAACATGTAAGGGCCCTTTAACTCACAAACAATGTAATCATTACAATTAAAATCAGATCAGAAACCATACAATGAAAAGAGAAAAAAGAATTGACAAGAAAAACAAGATCATTCTTAAGCATTGAACTTCACGCTGAGTTTTCTGGCCATCAAGGCAATGGCAGGATGAAGTCAGTCCCATTTTTAGATGAAATGAGGTATAAAACATTTCTGCTATTGAATTCTAAATGGTTTTAGCATTGAGGTCTTTGTGCAAAGGACACTAATAATATAATATAATGCATAAGGTCTACAAAAGACGCTTTGGAAAAAATATCAGCATTTCTTGGTGGTTCTTACATTGAATCCAGTGAAAATATTTGAATATTAAATTGTAATCCCGGGAAAGAATTTTCTTTAAGGCAATAGAGTATTGATTTAGCTTGTTACTGATAAACTCATTTGAAACAGAAGAGGTAAAGCAGTTGAAGAAATAAAGATTAACTTATCCTTTAGAGTATCATTCAAGTATTAGATCAACTGTGCTCTGGGCTATAATAAATGCCAGTCCATTCAATGCTGCCTTGTAATCAGAGAAATGACGTGTATCTTCACATGCGTGGATTTTCTGGGACTTAGAAAGCATTGATAACTCTTACAGAATACTCTCCTAGTGTTTACTTCACTCCAGTGGAATTGGGCAGAGGGAGGGAAAGACATCGAAAAGGAGGACATCCAGGGGTTGCCATCAGTTTGGTCTCAAGACAAGAGAATTTTCTCCTTTCAAGTACAGAAACTTCCAGATGTAGCCTGGATTCTGTGAGAGAGGACAGAGCATGTGAACTCTAAGTGCAAACTCGTATAAATAAACTCTTATCTTGAAACTCTCTATAAGACTAAAGTTCATATCTCTGCAGTTTTCTTTATTGGTGGCCTAATCAAATTATAAAGGTCAATTATTTAAGAAAAATTAATCATCTATTTATTAATTTCCCTTTTTTTCACTTTTTGGTGTGAGACTTTATTTTGTTAGTATACTAATATTTTTTCTTGCAGGTGTGTTTGTCCCTGTACTCCAAGAAGTAAACATCTGTTAGATTCAACAGAAGAAATTCATTAGGAGGGTTGCCGGGGGAAAGAGGGGAGGAAGCTGGGAAAGGCTTGGTTAAAACTAGGGAGAAGAAAAAAGGGAAGGAAGAGAAAAAAAGAAGGAAAGAAGGAAAAAAAGGAAAAAGGAAGGAAGGAAGGAAGGAAGGAAGTAAGTAAGTAAGTAAGTAAGTAAGTTTGGGAAGGAAGGAAGGAAGTTTGGGTGAAGCATTCTAGGTGGCCTCTGGTAGGTCTTCAACCAGAGTCCCTGCTGTCAGAGGACTCCCAAGTCCCTCAGAAACATACTTGGCTCACTGTCACTGTCACACTTACACATTAGGGACCGAGGAGAAAGTGTGGTTCTAACACAGTTGAGGTGATGAGTTCTGTTGCTTATCAGCAGGGCCACTGATGAGTTAACACCCTTAGTAGTTAGGATCTAAGAGGCACATTTTCATAGCAGCCACAGCAGTGCTATGGCTTAATTTATTATATTATGGCCTTAATTTACCTTAAGCAGAGTTAATCATGCTACTTTCCATTTCTGTCTGTTTCACATGTACCCATAAAAGTTGTGTTTGAATGTTCACCACGAGGCAGATACATCGTTTCTTTCTCTGTAATACCATCTTATAATTTCCATTTTACAGATTACTTAGTACAGTGCCTCGCACAGACAAGACAGGCTATGCTGGACTATTACCCCATCTTGGTTAAAGTAAGAACCAGGTTTCCCAGAACCCCCTCATTTATACGGTCCCCTTACCTGTAGATTTACCAAAAATAAGAATTTGCAAGACACTTAAAAATTGGAAATGATGCAGCAGACATTAATCTCTGAAAGTTTTTTAGTTGTTAGTTAAACAAGAGAAAATTAAGAAACATAATGTGCTTCAGACATAAGCACAAACATAATGTGAATCCTAATAAGATAGTATATTTTGCCTTAATATGCATTAGGAAGGAGTAAAAAAAGTTTCTTTTGTTTGTTTGTTTGTTTTGTTTATTTGAGACAGTCTCACTTTGTCACCCTTGGAAGAGTGTCGAGGAGTCATGGCTCACAGCAACCCCAAACCTTTGGACTCAAGAAATCCTCTTGCCTCAGCCTCCCAGGTAGCTGGAACTACAGGCACCTACCACATCACCCAGCTATTTTTTTAAATAGCTGGAGTCTTGATATTGCTTAGGCTTGTCTTGAAATCCTGAGCTCAGGTGATCCACCCACCTCGCCTCCTAAAGTGCTAGGACTACAGGCATGAGCCACTGTGCCTGGATTTTAAATAATAGTTATTAGTATAAGGAGTGAAAATTACATATAAAGCGGTTTGAAAGCTATAAAGTGCTAAAAAAAAAAAAAAAGTGAGGTTTAGATATTTGCAATGCCTTTTTAAATGAAAATGAATACCTGAAAAAATATTTCAAAAGGTAAAAATTAAAAGAAAGGGGAGGCCAGAAGCAGTGGTTCACGCCTGTAAGCCTAACCATCTGGGACAGCAAAGCATGACGATTGCTTGAGGCCAGAAGTTCAAGACCAGCCTGAGCAACATAGTAAGACCCATCTTGACAAAAAGTAGAAAAGAATAACTGGGCAGGGTGGCCCATGCCTGTAGTCCCAGCTACTCAGGAAGCTGAGGCAGGAGTTTGAGGTTGCAGTGAGCTATGATGCCACAGCACAGGCACTGCAGCCTGAGGACCTTGTCTAAAACAAGAAAAAGGAATGAAAATGCTGAGATGATATCAGAACTCTGTATAGGTGGGGGCCATATAGAAACAGGATTCTTTTTAGTTGACATCTCTTGAAGTGGTAAAGTTACTACAAGTTAATGTTTATTAGTCAAAATAAGCAAAAGGTGAAAAAACAGTCTTCAAACTCTGAGCAATTTGCTTGTAATAATGTAAGGTCTGTGTGGTTCCGTAGATTTTTCATTTGTTTTCAAAAGAAAATGATTCCTCAGGCACAGGGACTCGCACCTGTAATCATAGTGGCCAAGGGCGCTGAGGCTGTAGGGTTACTTGAGTCCAGGAGTTCAAGTGAGGTTTGATGATCATGCCTCTGACAGAAACAGAGTCATTTCTACAAACAAACAGAAACAGAAAAGTAAAATGGCTTAATTGAAATGCCTGTAGAATCGTTTTACTGTATTCTGTCCTCTTGGATTTTGGAATGGTTGGCTGTTAGGGAGATGTTTCCTTCACAGGAGATCCAAGTTCACTTCATAGATAGTGCGAAGGTTTCCACATGTGTGCTGGTATAATTAGTCAGGATAAGTATTCTTTATTGCCTAGAATGCAATGGTTTTGATTGAATAAATAATACCTTATGTATATTATAGATCCTTATGCTTTAACATAATCTATGTCTTAGCAGTATATAGTGATATAGTAGATATTTGTGATGTCTAGATGAAATGGACAGTAATTTCCAGTCACTTTATAATACTTTTGAAGAAGTTGAATGCACCTTCCATCAAAATAGCAGAAAAATCTAACACTGTCCCAATCTTATAAAGAAATACATTTTTTTTTTTGACTCACTATTCAATTTCTGGCAGCAAGGATTTCCTAGTATAAACTATTTTAAAGCTAAATAAAACAAATATTTGGTAGGGATCTCTGTAATTAACTAGCCTATAGCTGATGATTCTGTGACAAAACTGCTTATTGTCCCAAAATAGATATCCTCCTCTTATTCTGTTAATAATAGAACCATGTAATTTAACAAAGCACGTCAATGCCCAGAATTAAAGTTTCATTGTTCTACCTCCTTTGAAGCTACATGTACCATTTGAGCAGCTGATGGAAGATGAGTTAAAGGAATGGGCAACTTCTAGGTCTATGAAAGTATAGACTGTGCTCTACGCCTTTCCTGTCCACCAGCTGGAATGTAGATGTGATGGAGGCAGCTAGAGCAGCTACATGTGTCCCCAGAATGCATGCTGGGTGGTGATGGGGACAGTATCAGGCTGCTCTAACAAATTACCCTACACTGGGTGGCTTTAACAACAGGAATTATGCCTGATGGTTGTGGTGGCTAACAATCTAAGATGAGGATTTCAGGATTTCAGTGAGGGGCCTCTTCCCTTTGTATCTTCAGATGACAGAAAGGGAGCCAGAGCGCATTTGGGGGGTTACTATTATAAGGCAATAATCTCATTCATGACAGCTCCACCTTCTGTCCTAATCACCTACTCAAAGCCTACCTAAACACACATTGGTCATAAGGATTTCAAAATGTAAATTTTGGGAAAAACAGTTCATAAGAGACAGAAAGAGCTTGATCCAGTCCTAGACTACTCACGTGAACTAAGAAATCTATAAACTCTCTCTAACAGATTAACAGGTGACTGTTATATTGGCCTTTGCAATGACATGCAAAAAGGTACCCAAACTTGTAAAACTGACATCAATAAAAATTCTATATGGGGCTACTGAATACAGTGGTTAATTCTGACTCAACTACTTAGCATTTAAAGTCTCTCAGCGTTAGATTTCCTTCCCTTCTATAAAATGTGAGTTGCTCTGAGTGTTAGGATAGTTAATCCTTGTAAGTACATGCCTCTGTTCTTGACACAAAATAGGTCTTCAAGAATATTAGGTAGTCTTAATATTATAGCAGTATATCAACCTAGTCATTTATATAAATGCATTTTTGGCAGATAATTATCTGAAGAGTTTCTTTGAAAGTTATGTTTTGTCAGATTACATGTCCTAAGAATACTGCAGTGATATCTTTTAGGGATTATATGGACTAAATTTTTGTATGAAATAGAACTTCATGATGTTTTTGTTGTTGTTGTTGTTGTTGTTTGAGACAGGGTCCCACCCTGTGCCCTGAGCAGAGTGCAGTGGGCATGGTAGCTCACCACAACCATAGACTCGGGCTGCGGGCACCCCACTGCCTCAGCCTCCGGAAGCCGCTGGGATTACAGGCGCTCACAGCAGCGCCCGGCTGGGTTTTTCCATTTTTTTCATGAGTCGGGGTCTCACTGTTGCTCAGGCGAGTCTCCAACTCCTGAGCTCAAGCAATTCTCCCTCCTCAGCCTCCCACAGTGCTGGATTACAGGCATGAGCCACCTTCATGATGTTTTTTTTTTTTTTTTTAAGACAAAGCCTTGCACTGGGTAGAGTGCAGTGCTGTTATAACTCACCACAATCTCAAACTCCTGGGCTCAAGTGATCACCCTGCCTCTGCCTCCTGAGTAGCTGGCCTACAGGGATGTGCCACCATGTCTGACTAATTTTTTTCCTATTTTTAGTAGAGATGAATCTGAGCTCATGCAGCCCTTCTTTTCAGCGTCTCAGAGTGCTAGGTTTGCAGGTGTGAGTCACCACACCAGGTCTGAACTTCTTGATATTAATTACTTTTTTGACTATGACTAGATTGGATTCAGGATTAAATTTTAAGTAAATAATTTCATTCTCAGAAATGTCTTTGTTTCATTTCCATGAAGAGGTGGATGACGCATCCAGGCCTATATCCTTGAGGCTGAGTCATTTTCAAACGAGTTCGTCAACCTTATCACCAGCTTGACATCTCTGGACCTTAAGCAGATGTCAAAAATCCCTGCATGCTGGTCACATTTTAAAGACTGCTTCTTTTTAACTCAGGCTCCCCAGGAAATTCTCAATCGCTTTGCTGCAAGAAGTAACATTCAATAATCTGTGACATTTATACTCTACTATTAATGTATTAGACATGTACCCTTGCAACATGCACAGGAGGTGAGATCCCATCAATTACCCTCTGCTGTGGGAATGCAAACTAATATTAATTTTTTGATTGGCTTATGCAGGGTGACTGGGGAGGTGCAGGGGTTTCCACTGACATAACTGTCCCATCAGTATAAGCCATTAGTCAAATGCTTTCTTAGATCTATCTCTTGCTCTTAAATCCCTGTAGATATCATGCATTAAAATAATGACCATTCCCGGGTCCAGTCCTCAGGCCCAGATTCTTCAATGAAGCTTGCAACTGAGGACACTATAAGCCTAACAGCCAAGAACCTGAATTTTGTTCAATGCTTCAATGTGGTATCTGGCCTATGAAGCACATGAGTGGCTTTGAATTCACCATGAACTACTGTTCCTTGTGGATGATCTGCCCTTTTTTTTTTTTCTCATGAGCTGAGAAAATTATCTTAATTGCTCAAAAATGCTGCAAGAATTTAAAGTACATAGCTAGAATCCTAGGAATTGTAACTAAATAAACTATAAATTTCATTAACTGTCAGAGCAAATTGGAATCAGACATTGCTGACATTGCTGATCTTGTTTATACAACATGCAAGAAGACGTATGGGGAAGTGAATGGGTTATCGGGAGACTTAGCTCTGGTTATTGTTTCACACTGTTTAATAAGAATGTGATTGTTCTGTGCAGACCTATACCCAGGACACACCTCACTCAGTGAAAGATTTCTATCAATAACACAGAGATGAAAGCTACTGTTGGAGTCTGTTATCTGGGCAAACTCTTGGCCGCAGATGTAAGAAACTATTTTAATAACCAGCCACCACTTAAACTAATAATACTCCAGTCCCGTAAGAAGGTGATCATCCGATGTAGTAATTATGGTGAGCCAAGCCTGTGCATCTGACAGTAATACCAAGCTTGAGTTCTAGCTTTGCCATTTATGAGGCAGGTGACCTTGGTCAAGTTACTTAAACTCTTATACTTTAAATACCTCCATCTATAAAAATGAATCCAATTTCTTGGGTTGCTGTGAGGAGTAAGAGAGAGAGTTTATGTATTAGGCTTACACGTAGGTAGTATGTAATAAATATAACCCCAGTATTAATAACTATAGGTATTATTTAATAAACATGCCTACCCACACATGCACACATGCACACACTCCTGTAATAATGAAAGACTCCAGCCTTGTTGCTGTTTTTTCCTAATTCATGTCTACAAAATGGTATACTTGGCCGCCAGCTCTGAGCTGTTGTTATCAGTCATGTTAGATGTCGTGTGTAAAGCAGGTTTGAGGTTCAGCTTTGAGGAAGGGAGGACAACGGTTCACATGTTGGAAATTAGCATAGCTGCATATGTAGCTGGAACTGTGCAGAGTTTGGCAGAAGTTTCAGGTGGGTCTCTGGGAGGACTTAGTTCATTAAAGAAAGAAACTTAATCAAAAAAAGAGCTCGAAAGCAGAGTCAAAAGCTGCTGCCTGAAAGGGAGCATTCCCGCACTCAGGAGCAGCAGGCAGAGCCCTGACTCCAGCAGTGGTTGGGAGATAGGTTTGGGCATGGAGTATAAAAGAAAACTTAGAAAGAGCCAAACATTACAATTGCCATCAGCACTTAAGAGACTGCCCTGCCTTCTGTAAACTAAAAGTAAAACCCTAGCCCCCAACTACTGAGTGAACCCCCCTCTTGACCAAGGGCACCCCAGAAAAACCAGAAGAACTAAGTTCCCAGCCATGATGGGGCAGGAGGTCAAACAGGCCTTAAGATAAGATAACTAAATTCCAAACAGGATAACTAAATTCCATGCCAGACAAGGATCAAGTCC
Organism: Loris lydekkerianus; assembly: GCA_963574355.1. Lineage (NCBI taxonomy): Eukaryota > Metazoa > Chordata > Mammalia > Primates > Lorisidae > Loris > Loris lydekkerianus. The sequence continues at coordinate 14,635 of CAUYPK010081601.1, forward strand.
CACCCCCCATACTTACAGAATAAACTATGTTCTAACTAGCAAAAACTTCTGTTTTTCTCCAGTGGCTAAACAAGCACTGGCCTTAAGCAATATAAAACAAATAAAATATAAAACAAATATAAACATAAACAAATAGCACTGTCAAACAAATTGCAGCCCACTGCCAGCCACTGACCACCCCACTCCCATCCCCCATTCCATAAGTCAAAACTACAGTTTGGATACGAGACTGATTTCAGTAACTTTGTCCTAACAAGAAAACCACTGACCTCGAACTAGTTCTGGCTGCTCTATAGAGGCTGCACACTTGAGTGTCTTGGTGACCCTCTTTCACCTTTTAACTTATAGGGCCTGATTATAACACTTTTAAATGTTACATCTCCACTTCAGATGGAACATGGGTCATATGTTACATGCATGTTTATCCAGGATGCATGCCTCAGGACCACCTTCAGGAATATCCATAGCTTCTCCCATAGCCTGTTGAATATGTATGCCTGAATGACTCCCCTGGCATCAAACCCTGCACCAACCCCTCCTCCTTCCAACCTCCAGTCTCTGGTCTTTGCCAGAGGCTATGCTTCCCAGCCTGTCAGAACGGCCACCCTGTGGGCTGTTACCTTGTATAAGAAACTGATAGGTGCCATGATTTTTAAGTTGACACTCTCCATCTCCTTTTCCCCCTTCACCTGACCCTGTAGGGGTCTAACACAGCAGCTCCTGAGCAGCTAAGCATATGAGAAGGAAAAGTTTATCCCTCGGCACCCCACTCACCACCCCAAGCCAGGCTTCCAGACCTGAAGCAGCAAGGTAGGAGAGGGTGGTGAGTGAGCATAGCAGGCTTTATAATGAAAGAACTGGACTAATCCTCTATGCTAGATCAGACCCGAAACTTTTATCATGTAGAACAAACTGACACACATGAGAAAATCTAGGGGGCCCGCCCTGTATTTCATTCAGGGGCAGGAGAAGAGTTCATCCAAAAGCCCAGTTTGGAAGGGAAATGGAAGAGAGACTAAAATTCTTTGTAATTAGTTATTCCCTGTTGAATTCTGCTACTTCAATAAAAATTTCACCACTCTGATGACTGTGTGAATATTTTACTTTTTATTTGGAAGTGCACTCAGCACATTACGAAGATAACATAAAAAATTATATTGCTTTCCTTTTTTTTTTTTTTTTTTTTTTTGCTTTTTTAAAAAATTGCTTTGTAAAACTATCTCCACCCAGTGCAGAAAGGCCACGGACTGTTTCTAGTGCTGTTTTATTTTATTTTATTATTATTATTTTTTTTTTTTTTTGAAATTAACAAAAAACACAAATCTCCTTTCTTTGTGTCCTAGGAACTGTTTTGAAAAAGCCAAGCATTCATGGCTGAATGAAGGCCTGAGCTGTTGTTCCTTTTCAAGTGAAAGAAAGAGCCCTTCAGTCAAGCATGGCTGCCACGGTTTCCTTAAAACGCTTGCAAAACGCACTGGGCAGACACTGTGTTTTCAGATTGCTAAACCAGATTGAAGTTGAAATTGTGTGGGTCTGAGAGTTTCCACAGGAAAAAGTACAAAACCATGACACAGGATGCCGCAGAGGCCATGTGGACCGAAGGAAATACAAACTTGAGAGGGAGGTTTTTGAAGGTCTGCACACCTGCAGCTCAGCATAACTCAGATGGCACATCCTATTTCCCACATAGAAACATGATCAAATGCCTGATAGGGAAAAAGAGTTGTGGAGAAACATAGAACGCTACCTTTTCAGATATAGAAACAGGATATGTGGATCTTGTCTTCTAAAGAAAGAATAACAGATGTTGCCAACACGCAAGTCACCAGTAACCCCTGCATGACCTGTGTCAGGTGGCAATTTCCGTCTCTCAGATACAGAGAAAGTCACTTTGGTTGCGTTTTTATTGTCAAATCTGCTAAAACAGTGCCATGAAGTACTGAGACATTTTTATTCCTCAAATCTGTTTTTAATTATATGGTTTGGAGACAATGATCCAATTTGTTTATATGACACAAAAGTGGCACCTTGCAGGTAAAAAAAAAAAATCAAATCTTCTCTAACTTCTTAGGATTCTGTGTAGAAACGGGAGGGATGGATGCACTGGATTGTCCATTTTATTTTGCTAAATACAGAGGCATTGAATTTTAAATACAAAATAATTTTATATACATCTCAGAAAGAAAGCTAGTAAATTAGTCCTATATATTATTTATAAATCATAGTCTGTAAATGCACCAAGTCTGTAAGTACACACTTTCTAGAGATTCAACTGTGGCCTTCTTTTCAACACAAGTGGTTAAAAAGGGTGATCCCTGGAATCATGCCCATGTCCCATCAAATAACATATTCGCAGTTGAATCTCTCTGCATCTCAATTTGCTCAGCTAAAATATGAGCATAAAAACAGGACCTTTCATGGACGGGTGTTTTGAAGATTATAGAAGACAAGGAAACATTACAAATTATGTTCTCCCCTCTTAAATCCTGTCAATGACTTTTTATTGCCCTTCTGATAAAATCCTAAGTCCTATGTACGGGCTCTATGGCCCTGCGTGGTGTCGACACCTATCTCTCCAACTCCATCTTCTTTGATTCACTGTTTAGCTGAAAGTCCTTTTTTCAGTTCCTCCAAAGTTCCTGTGTTTTGCTGCTTCTGAGGTTTCACAAGTGTTCTTCGTTGCCTGGAATACATCTTTGCCACTCCCACACAAGCCCAGCACACACAGCTCACTCCCACCCAACTCTTACTTCTCAGTTTAAATGTCACTTGTTTAAAAAGAACTTTTCTGATGAACCAATCAAGAAAACATTCTCTTTATTTTTCTCTAGCATAGAAAGTTGTTGGTTTCTAAGACCACAAATGTTGGTGTTACCTGAAATGAATGGAGAGACGGAGAGGAGCCAGGCAGAGGAGGAATGAAATTCGACTTTTAGACGACCCGTCAAGCTCTGGATGTGATATGGAGATTCAGACTTCTCATAGATCGTACAGCTTGGAAGAGCAACACAGAATTCTGTCTTCCTGAGCAGAGTCCGGACAAAAGAAGATATGAAGGAGAAGGAATCATGGGGCTCATGCCTCCTTCCATGCGCTCCAAATAAATAAGTTATTCCATTATCATCACGAGGCAGAATGTGTGCAGTGGGGAGCAGCCAGGATAGAGAGAGACAGGAGGGTTTGAAAACCCCCCTAGTAGGGGAAAAGCATTTTCTCCATCTCAACCAACTTGAACCATATGCCATGTCTATGTTTAGGGTTCAATATAAAGATCACCAAACTCATATGGTTTAGATATAATTACATGTGTCTATGTTGTATACACATTTAAATATGTAGATATTTTTATTATATGGACTATTATCAATCATAGTCTCAACAATAGTCTTATGCATGCATGCGTGGACATACTATGAAGTACATTTTATATGTTTACACATGAAGTATGTTATATGTAATGTGTATACATAATACATAAATACAGAGGGTGCTATACGTCTTAAGAAAGGAAAAAAAACTGAAGTCAGTCCATTATCCTCAGTATGTTATGCACACATATGTAAACATCTGTGTGAATATTTGATTATTTCTGCCTCTGCTATCATAATCTTAGCACAAAGAAGATACTTAAGTAGGTCTACTTTTTTTTTTAATCTCTGTATCTTTGTGGCTTACCACATCTTGAAATTATCTGTAAAAAGCAGTTGAATAAATAATAGCTGTAAAATGTTTAACGTATTTTTTGACTTATTTTTAGAAATCAATAGATGGTGGCCATTATGATGATCTACTACGGCTGCTCGTGCAGATAAAAAGAGTCTCCATAACAGTCTTAATTCAATTTTGGTCTGGGTTGTATATTTCTAAGACTTCCATTACAGAAATTCACAAGCTTGCGTCTGAGTTTACTCATGCAGCTTGTCTATAACTCATCCTAACTTTAGGTAACACACCACAGTTGCATAATATCAGACAGGTCGAGGAGGGACGACAGCCAGCTGTAGAGGATATGTGCTGCCCCAAACCAGCAGCTGGTGTTCCAACTCATTTAAACTTGCCGTGTGTAGCTGTGAGTTCAATACTTTCAGACCTGTGAATTTTTTTCAAGAGAAGCTAAAAGTCTATATTGACATTCATGTAAAATTTAAATTTGCAAAACTAATTAAAAATTGCGGACTATACGTGGTCTTAAATAGATCTTCATGCTACGCCGGGGCAGCCAGTTCCTGGCCTCCGCTTATACGATAGCTGTCTTGTGGAACGAGGTTTTATCAATCCTTTCCTTGTCTTTCACTCTCCTACGTTGATATTATTCTGTGCTTTTCAACATTTCTTTCAATAGTTTAATTTATGGCTTCAGCAAGAGTCTATTTCTAGGTATTGCTTTTGTATCTCCACCTTCCTTTTTTGCTTTTTTAAGTCCCTCCTTTGTTTTTTCTTGATGTCACATTAATTACCTATGATATGAGTAAAGCATTTTTAGCAAAGAAGGAAAAAATGGAGCTACACAGTATTTTCCAGCTAAGGCACAAAGAAATGGAATCCTCTGGTGTTTTAGTGAACTCAACTACAGAAACGCACGAGAAGAGATGAAACAACAAAGTAGGAGCAGGAATTTTATACCCAGTGAATATATTTCACCACAAAGCCACTGGGCAAAACTTCAGTTTTCTGGAATTTCCCTTAGCAATGACTTTTTAAATTTAATTAATTAATTATTTTTTTTTAGAGATAGAGTCTCACTTTGTCGCTCTCAGTAGAGTGCTGTGCTGTCACAGCTCACAGCAACCTCCAGTTCTTGGGCTTAGGCGATTCTCTTGCCTCAGCCTCCCAAGTAGCTGGGACTACAGGCGCCTGCCACAAGGCCCAGCTATTTTGTTGTTGCAATTTAGCTGGGGCTGGGTTTGAAACCACCACCCTCAGTATTAGGGGCCAGTGCCCACTGAGCAACAGGTGCCGCCCAGCAATTATTCTTTTAAAAGGAATATTTCTCTCTGTACTAAACTCTGACATGTACTTAACGAATACTTAGAATTATTATTATGTGCTATATATATATATGAAGATTCTTTGAGACTTAGAGTTTTATCAAATATCACACTTTTTTTGCTTTTCTGCAGAAACCTACTGTACTCTGTTTGAAGACATTTTAAATGATTGACGTGACATATGTAGTCCTATTTATGTAAATAACTCAAGTGATAGCAATGTAAAATTTATGATCAAATTCATGAGTGTTAGGCAATTAGGCATACTGCCTCCTAACAAACTGTAATTCATTTTAAGATGAATTCCCACTTCAGAAGTAATAAAGAGAAAAAGGTACATATTGGTATCAATAAATTACTGTCTAAATAAGTTTCTGAAATAATAGTTTTATAGGAAAGCTTAATTTTACATTTTCTGGATAATTTTATTTTATTTATTTTATGTGTGTGTGTGTGTGTGTGTGTGTGTCTATATATATATATCTCCCCCCCCCCCCTCCAGATAATTCTCACTCTGTAACCCTAGGTAGAGTGCTGTGGGGTCAGCTCACAGAAGCCTCAAACTCTTGGGTAATCCTCTTGCCTCAGCCTTCCCAGTAGCTGGGATTACAGGCTCCTGCCTCATCGCTTGGCTAGATTTTCTATTTTTGGGTTTTTTTTTTTGTTTTTTTGTTTGTTATTTTTTGAGACAGAATCTCACTATGTCACCTCTGGTAGAGTGCGGTGGCATCACAGTTCACAGCAACCTCAAACTCTTGGGCTTAGGTGATTCTCTTCCCCAGTCTCTCAAGTAGCTGGCCTACAGATGCCCGCCAAAATGTCTGGTTATTTTTTGTTGCAGTTGTCATTGCTGTTTAGCTGACTTGTGCTGCTGTGTTCAAACCTGCCAGCCTGGGTATATGTGGCTGGTGCGGTAACCACCATGCTAAGAGCACCAACCCTAGTTTTTCTATTTTTTAGAAGAGACTGAGTCTCACTCTTGCTCAGGCTGATCTCAAATTCCCGCCTCAGCCTCCCAGTGTGTTAGGATTACTGGGGTGAACCACCATGCTGGGCCTTTCTTGATAATTTTAAATAATTCTTACAAAACTTTTATTTTATAACATATTAATTCTACAATACTATCAACTTTTAGTCCATAATTGACTTGACTACTTAACATTGCTTCTAAGTCTACAGTAACCTTTAGGGCCAGCCACTGAACAGTTCTACTGTGGTGAGAAATAGTTAATAAATTTTTCAAAGTAACTCTTACAACAAAGTACTGAAAAGAATAAATGTAATGAATATTAATATTTCAAGTTGATAATTCCCTGAGGCTGTATGAGAGTACTTCAGTGAGTCTAAATGAGTCTAACAGACTGACACACAAGGGAACTTGAATAGAGGTAAATATTTGGGAGAATCCAGGAGGGATCGCTCTATTAATATATTCTGCCTATAAGATACATAATTTCCCCCCAAAATTAGACCTTACAAAAAGAAGTCCTTATGGTTAAAATGTTAAAAGCCTTCTCTGGGGCATTACAGTATAATACTTAGGGCATATGCTTTCAATCCCTATTATCCAATTGCCTTATTTACTGCTTGAGTTCCTACATGAGATGACCTTTCAGTTCCTTCATTGGCTAAAAAGGAGAGAATGATAGTACCTACCTTATAGCCCAGTTGAGATAATTAAAATGTTAATATGTCATTACACATCCTGGTACAAGAATATATATATTACATGATCTCTATATTTCCTTACATTATTATACATTGATCTGAACACTAAAAGTACTAAACTACATGGGTCAGGTCAGCCTGAAATCAATCCTAGTTTTAGATACATTCAGAGGTCATCTAATGAAATTGCTTTAAAAAAACAACTAGGGGAAAACATTGAAAACAAATCAAGTATTTACATAGGCATCACTTCACAATTTAAGGGTCACAAGTTAGTGCAAACATGTTTTTATAAACTCTTAAAATATAACTGGTAGAGATCACTGATGTACATATTTATAATGAATGATAAAAAACTAGTGTCTTACTATAAAACATGTGAGAATTTGTGGTTTGTAATAAAATTCCCAGTGATAGAATTATAAAAGGATGTGAAAAGTTAGGTATCTTCAAAGATATTTAGAGAAAAGTAAAACTTACATGCCCCCGGGGACGGGGGGGACAACAAAAATAAACAACAACAAAAAACAAGTAAAAGCAAAAAGAGCAAAGTTGGGGGCATCATACTACCTGATTTCAAAATATACTAAAAAGCTATATTAACTAAAAGAGTATGGTATTGGTATAGACATGTTGGAAATAAAGAAGGATAAAGAGCTTACTAACAAATCTATGCATGTATGGACAATTGATTTTAGACAAACATACCAAGAACATACAGTCTGTTCAACAAATGGTGTTGAGTTAACTGCACTTCCAGATACAGAAAATAAAACTAGACCCTTATCTCACATCATATGTAAAAGTAAATACAACTTTACTCAATCTGTAAAATTGCTAGAAAAAATATAGGGGAAAATCTCCATGGAATAGTCTGGGCAATGATCTTTTTGGATATGAACCCAAAGGCACAGGCAACAAAACCAAAAATAGACAAATAAGATTACATCAAATTAAAAAGCTTCTTCATAAGCCAAGGAAACAACTAACAGAGTGAAGGGACAAGGTGTAAAATGAGAAAAAAATATTTGCAAACCAGTATCTAATAAGGGGTTCACAATCCAAAATACATAAGGAACTCTAATAATTTAATTGGAAGAAAATAAATAACTTAAGGCAAAGGCCATGGGTAGACATTTCTTAAAAGAAGACATACAAATAGTCAAAAGGCACCCGAAAAAAATGCTCAACATCACTAATCATCAGATATTCAAATTAAGATCACAATAAACTATCACCTCAAAGCTGGTAGAATGACTATTATAAAAAAAATGTAAGATGTGTTGGCAAAGATTTGAAATAAAGGAAACCCTTGCACACGCTGTTGGTGTGATAATTAGTAAGATAGTATGGGAAAACATATGGAGGGTCCTCAACAATTTAAAAATACAACTTCCATATGATCCAGCAATCTCACTGTTGTGTATCCAAAAGGAAATAAATCAATGAGAAACAGATAACTGCACTCCCACGTTTACCGCAGAATTATTCACAATGTCTATGATGTAGAATCCAACTAATTGTCCATCAATGGCTGAAAGAAGAAAATGCGTTCACACACGGGTACACGCGTGGGCACACACACACACACACACACACACACAGGAATACTATTCCACCCTAAAGAAAAAAGGAAATCCTATCATTTGAGAGAATGTGGATAAACCTGGAAGAAATTAAGGAAAATAAGTCAGGCCCAGAGAGATAATCCTGTGTGATCTCACTCACATGTGGGGTATGCAGAGTATAAACAAAGTTAAACGCACTAGTACAGAGCAGAATGGTGGTTACTCGGGGCTGGGAAAGGAGGGAATGAGGGAGATATTGGTCAAAAGATACAAATTCAGTGAGAAGGCATACATTTAGGAGATCTATTGTACAAGATGGTGACTCCAGTTAACAACGTGTTATATGCCTGAAAATCACTGAGAATAGATTTTAAGTTTTCTCACCACACACACACACAAAGAAAAGATAAAATCTTTGGTAATGCGTAAGTTAGCTTGATTTGGCCATCGTACAATTTATACATATTTCAAAGCATATTGTACATTATACACATATACAATTCATATAAATATAATTTTTTTTTAAAAGGATTGACCATCTTCTAGGCTAAATACATTTTACAAAGAGGCTTGCATCTAACATAGAGCATAAGCTAATGAACAAATAGCTACCAGAGAAAACATTAAGAAAATATGTCTTAGCCCAAGTTCCCCAGTAAACACAGTCTGAGGCAAAACCTATATGTGAGCACTTTCTGGGGGAGTCGATCCCAGGGAACAGGAGTGAAAAACAGAAGCAGGATAGTATATAGAAAAAACAAAAAAGAGTAATGATTTAAAATGTGGCTATAGCGGAGAAGTCATTGATGTCAAAGTTGAACATTAAAACTTAAATACAATTATTTCATAAAATATAAGTAGAAAAATCCTTAGGCTCAGCACCGGCAGCCCAGAAGTTAGGGTGCTGGCCACATACGTGGCGTGGGTTGGGGGGGAGGAGTTTGGGTTTAAACCCAGCCCAGGCTTGCTAAAACAACAACAACAACAACAACAACAACAACAAAATAGGTAGACGTTATGGTGGGTGCCTGTAGTCCCAGCAATTTGGGAGGCTGAGGCAAGAGAATCACTTAAGCCTAAGAGTTTGAGGTTGCTGTAAGCTGTGACATCAGGGCACTCTACCCAGGGTGGCACAGTGAGACTCTGTTTAAAAAAAAAAAAAAAAAAAAAAAGGAATAATAAAATGGAAAAATCCTTCTCACTGTATTTTAAATTGATATATAAATTCAATTTTGTATTGAATTTTATGTTTATATTTTATAAACATTTACCTAACTCGAATTAAATATTATAAGAAGACATTTGCTTATTTTACTTATATCCATAATACAGGTAATTTAAATTTGGCAAAAATAATATTGAAATAATATTGAATTTTCTTCTATAGGAAACAGTCTTTAAATTTTGTTGTGTAAATAATTCTGTGTATCAGAGATTTGGAGAGGTTTGGGAAGGAGTTAGGATTTAAACTTGGTCTTGAAGAATAATTAGAGAAAAGACAATAGAACTAAATTGTCTTTTAGTCAATGGGATGGGTTGCTATTTTCTAGGTGCCCAAAATACAAAATCGCATTAAATTCTCATAGGTATCATGATTTCCAGTTTAATGATGAAGAAACTGAAGCTCAGATCAGTTAATTGGTTTGCTCAAATGGCCTCAATCTACACCAGCTCCATTTTGAGTGCAAGCTTTTTAAGCCTAGCAACTAACTGTGCTTTCCCTAAGACCTAATCCAGTGCAGAGTGTGGATCATGGTGAAGATGGTTGAATTCTCCCACCCTTATACTCCTAATTGGTTGACTTGTATAAAATGACTCAACCTCTCTTTTCAGTAGGTTTTCTTATCAGAGGGATAATAACCCTCTTTCTTCAAGGAGAGGTTAAGATAATTAAATGAGGTCTTAGAAGTAAAATGCTTGAACAGCAACCAATACATAAGTGCCCCAAGGGTGTTAGCCACGATGTACTTGTAAGGAAAAGAGGAAGGAAGAAAAGGAGGGAAAGGAGAAGAGAAAAGAGACGAGGAGGAGGAGGGAAGGAGGAAAGAGTTTCACTCTTTCAAATTGCCCCCTTCAGAAGCAGAGTGCATTGTGGGAACACATAAAGGAAGGTCAAGACACAGCTTTATCTGCTCTCTTACTAAAAAAATCTAGGAATTTGGGGCAACAGCAGATCATTTTGGAATAATTGTAGTCTAGATGGAAATTTCTGGGAATTTATACTTCAATGCTCTTGGCGGTAAGTGGATTTTCATAGTTTAATTCTTATAAAGTCAATTTCCCTGTGTATTTTGCTTTCTAAACACCTGAAGTGCTGCTCAATAAAAAATTTGTATCCTGTGAATAAAACCTAGATGTGTTCAATGTATTAACTATTGACTACTTAAACTCTTTTAAGTGTCAAGTAAGCCTGTATTTATAAAACTGGAAAAAAGAATTTCAACTCACAGAATTGTGTATATACCTACAGCATATATTTTAGGTTTTGGTTAGAGCCTAGTGTTTAATGAAGATTTAATAAGAGGTAGTTTTTGCTACTCAGACACCTTCTCTTTTCTTCCATATATTAAGATAGATATATTATATAACCAATGTGTACATTTAATGGGGGAATGCTATTTTGCTTTTTCTTCCCAGAGTCATTATTAAATCATTGGTGTGCCTTACATTTATTTTCCTATGTTAGAAGACACCAACTCCAGAGTTTGTATTACATTCGGTAACCACTGTATTTTCAAAATATCAAACAATGATGAATAGATTTTTAAAAGATTGACTGTAAAATAATGAAGGCATTAAGAAATTGTTGCAGAGAGGCACCAAGGTCTCAATCCCAATTTGTTTATACAATCCAACAAGAGAAGTAATTGAAGGGCAAAGTAAAGGTTGACCTTCCGAGACATACCCTAACTGACTTGGTGTTTATAGCATGTTGTTCAGAGAGGTACTGAAAGATGGCTTACAGAGATAAAAACAAGTGAGGCGGATATGAGGAATCTGAGGGAGAGAAAAACAACCACCCAAGTACAGACCTAAAATGAAGCCAGGAAAAGAATCACATTAATAAAATCCCTGCTATAGAAATTCACAGAAGAAGTTAATTCCTGAGGATGGGAAAATGTCAAGAAAACATCTCAGAGGTGGAAAGGAGGCTGGCAATTTAGTTCAAAAGAAATTAGAGATTAGGTGTCTCTGTAGCAAGTTATAACTGTGTCAGTGGTTTACCCAGGGAAGGCCCAGGCGTTTTGGAAAGGCAGGTACTTTGGGTGAAGATGGTAACCGAATCCCAGAGGCTTAGTTAGGCTCCTGGGAAGCCTCCCTTATTTTGGACTTCACCAATTATCTCATGCTCATAATAAGGTCTGCACTTTCTCTAATTGCTTGACTTCTGTCAACAGGTATGGGAAAAGAATAAGTGCTTTTCACTTTTTAAGGTAGAGAATTTCAGGTGCAGCCCCTGGCAGGTGTTTATTACGAACATAAAGGCCTAGTGCGCTGTCTCATGCCTGCAATCCCAGAATTTTGAATCTCTTGAAGTGAAAAGTTCAAGGCCAGCCTGGGCAATACAACAAGGCCACACTTCTGCAATTTTTTTTTTTTTTTTTAGTTGTGTGTAGTGGCTGTTCCTGTAGACCTACCTATATGGGAGATTTCATTGAACCCAGGAGTTCAAGATGATGGAGAGCTGTGATCGTATTGGACACTCTCACCTGCCAGTGTGACAGAGCAAGACTTTGTCTCTAAAAATGAATGAATGAATAAATGCAAGAATAAATTAAATAAGAACTTGGTCCATGAACTCATTTGGAAACAGGATTATGCAGGCACTTAAGTGTTTGAGGTCCACAAGGATTCTCTGCGATTCTGTTTTCCTCTTTTTGGGGTGGGGGTGGGGAAGGGTGGTTCACTGTGTTACCCCAGCTAGTCTCAAACTCCCAGCCTTAAGTGATCCTCCCCACTAAGCCTCGGAAGAAACCGGGATTACAGGATGAACCACCGCGCCCTCCCTCCTTTTCTTTGGCTGTCTTTTAATTGCTTTCATGAGCAGAGTGTTAGGTCCAATTTCACAGGGGAATTGTTCTTCTGGATCTAACAATCTCAGGTGCAAGGAGGAGCAAATTTACATAGAAGCGGCCTGGGGAAATCAGCGCCCCAGATGTATCTTAAGTGTGGGAAACACTGAGGTAACCAGGAAAGTACTTGCAAGGGTGGTGCTAATAACCGCCCGTTTGACAATCAAACCCTATTAGTGCGCGCCGGCCACCGACCCTCCGGGAGGAGCCGGGAGAGGGTCAGAGGGGCTGGGCAATGCCCTCTCCGCTTCCCAAGCCCGGCTCGGCCGGGCGCCTCCGGGCCGAGGTGCGCCAGGTGGCGAGGGTGCCAGGCGCGGCCAGTGCGCAGCCCACTGAGTCAGTCGCCCAGCTATGCTGCAGAACCAGGGCAGCCGGCTCGGCCGCCCCCTCGGTTGAGCTCGGGCGCCGGCTCCCCGCCCCCGCGGGCGGAGAGGAAGCGGCAGAGGCGCGGCGCGGGCGCACCTGGGCAGGGCGCCGGCAGCGGGCGCGGCGCTTCCGGGGCTGCGCGCGGATCCGGGGCCCGCGCTCCCCGCCGCGCTCCCCGCCTCCAGGTGCGGCGCCACCGCGCCCCCCTCCTCCAGGTGCGGCGCCACCGCGCTCCGCGCCGCGCTCCCCGCCTCCAGGTGCGGCGCCACCGCGCTCCCCGCCGGGCCGGGAACAGCGCCGCCCGCGTGGCCGTAGGCCGGCAGCAGCCTGCGCGCACCGCCGGGAGGAGGCCCGTGCCCGGGGCGGGCGGCGAGGACCGAGCACCCGGAGCAGCGAGAGGCGCGGGCGCGGGGGCTGCCGCTCCGCCTGGCCTCGGTTTCCGAGCGGCGCGGCCGGCGCGCAAGGCGAGTACTCGGGGCCGCGGGTGGGCTGTGGCGGCGTGGCCGGGTCCCGGGCGGGAGGACGGTCCCAGGACGCGCCGGGGCTTTCCGGCACTTCTCGGAGGACATTTCCAGAACGCGGCGTGCTCGGCTCTGGTTTCTGCCCCTCAGATTTCGCTCCCGCGTGAGGGCGTCTAAAAGGAAACCAGAAGCCGGTGAAGTGACCCGAAAACTCTCCTGGGATTTGACCCGGGAAACCGACAATCCGGACCGACAGCTAGAGGCCCCTCCTTTCTTTCTCTGCACCCGGCAATCGGAGAGCCGTAGCGAGTTCCGGGCACCAAGTTATTTACTCGGTGGTGGTAGTGACTTTGCCCGGTCTGTGTGCGCCCCCGCGCCCTGCTTGTTATGCACTTTAAAACCACAGGCCTGTTAATTAACTTTAATTACAACCGTTTGGCCTCCACCTACCTGAACCCAGCACCTTCCACGGGGACCTGTGGGCAGTGAGTTTGCCAGATTCATCTTCCTGCTTCACTTTTGGAGACAGTTCTCTTGGGAGAAGCAGTGTCCTTCCTATTTAGTAAAGTAAGTTTTATTTCATTCTGTCTTGTCTTCTTGAACCCTTCCCCACTTCCTTGAGGCAATTTCAAGGACTTATTTTGATTTGGGGAAGACTCTGGGAAATTATATAACCTTTGATAATTACAGGAAAAATCCAGAAGACTAGTCAGCTGCTTTGTATGAATAATGACATTTTAAGGTTGTTGCAAGTTTGTATGGTGATGTAGCGCTATATATATATATATATATATATTGCAAGCTTGTCCTTGAAGAAGTGCAGCCTTTGGGTTAAAAAAAGTGTATTGAAAGAAAGCTATTTTTAAAAGTACATTTAATCGGATGTCATTGTTATTACCAATAGTAGTATTGTACTTACAAGCTCAGTATTGATTTCTGCTCACTTAAGCTCTCTCTGCACCACACCCGCGCAAGTTTATGGAACGTTGCCCATAAGTAATTGGAAGACGGAGTTTATGGCATTTTAAAAAAGGAAGCTAACTATTTTTAAGTGAAAAAAAGGACATTTCTTTAAAGTCTTATTTGAGACTTTCATACACTTACAGGGTAAATGTTAAGGAAAGATTCTCATGACATTCCATTGTTTAACTATGTTTACAGAAGAAAAAAAAAGTGGGTCAGAGAAGTAGGCTAGAGCCTAAAGTGGAAATATCTTCCTGGCTCCTTTCCAAACATATATTTAACACGCACGTTTAAGGTGGTCCTAACACCAAGAGGGTTTTAGCATAGACTTGATTTGTCATTACTTAGAGATTTATGTAACAATGTTCTTGGAGGATAAGTTGGAGGGCTCATTAAAACTTATTTATGTGTGTGTTCACATTTTTTTCTCTGTAAGCCTGTCAGATTTTATGTGGTTTGTCTGTGAAAGGAAAAGAATTTAAGAACAAATTCTTATTTTTCTGATAGCACTGCAAGTTTCTCACAGTGTGAGGTATGCATTTAGTACTTTTCAGAGTTACTCTTCTAAGTTACTATGGTGAAGTAGAGAACTCAGATTACAATGAATTGCAGTTTTCTTCAAAAGGTTTACAATACCACATTGAAATTATGAAATTTTTAAAGCCCGCTTTGAATTCTGAGTTATAAACATCATGATATCCAATAAAGTTTTTTTTTGTTTGTTTGTTTTTTGTTACTTTCTAACCTTACTTTTTGTTACTTTCTAACCTACCTCCTGGTAACACTGAGCAAGTTTGGCGAAGGTCTATAAAAATGCTAATGCTAAATGACGGCCATTCTCCTAGTAGCCTTCTTTTAACACACATTTCTTCCTCTCTCTGTAAATTTTTTGACTCCTTTATTGGGCCCAGTCTTTGCACATACTACAGTGTAGGGATTTTTGGAATTGTCTGTAAAGTATTAATTAGGTAGAGAAGTTCTTAATAATGTTGGAAATATGGCTTAGCTTTCATCAGTTGTGAGGTATGTGAGAACAGAGGCTATCAGGTACCATCTTTACTTTTCTTTTGACAAGTCCTGGACCTTGTAGTTTATTTTTTAAACACTGGCCAGATTAAATATGTAATGGTAGTTAAGCCATTTTGCTTTCTTTCTTTCTTCAATTGAAATTGAAATAAGTCAAGGGTATTCTCCTCATGATTGTTTCTAATTAGAAATCTGACCTTTGAAATTTTGCTACAGTTTCAACTCAGCCCAAGCTTGCTTCTTTGCCCCTGCTAGTCAGCAAAGGGAGTCCTGATATGGAAGGGAGTGGTCATTTTGCTGGGTGGATTCGGGCATAAAAACTACCTTGAACAGGTAGGGAGGCTTATTTTTCTTACACCATTTGTGTACAAAGGTGAATCAGTAGGTGAGGGAATACTCAGGGAGGGGAGGGTGAGACAGTCTGTCTTCCCTGATGGTTCTTGCAAAAATAGGATGCAAAACACACAAACTCTGCTGGTTACAGTATGCAGGTATAGGAAGAGGGAAGAATGGCTTGATCTTTTGGAGTGGGAGAGATGACTTACCTGGGAAGAGCAGAAGAGAAATGTGGTCTCCATTTGCTTATCAGGTGACTTGGTCTCATGCAGGTGGTGATGGGGAGAGTAGGGGCTGCCCACTCTTTGGCACTGAACCTTGTGGATCCAAGCCCTCTCCACCTGACTCCAGCCTGCCTTTACCAGTGTCAGTTTTTACTACTTGTTGGGTCCTAGGTCTGCGGGCTATCGTGCTTCCTTGTGGCTTCCTGAAAACATTCCCCTCTCTGCCCCCTTTCCGGTATTCCTCCTGCTTCAGAAGCCTCACCTGCTGGTTTCTACCCACACCTCCTGGAACTGCTCTGAGAGCGCCTTCATTGGTCATTCCATCCTCAGAGCGCTGAATTGCTGTGGGATTTTGCTACATTCCTGTAGCTGTTTGAGGTTTTCAGAGTTCCTAAGTACTCACGAAAGATGATGGTGCCACTTCTACATGTAATTAAAAATAAAACAATACTGAAATATAAACCATGTGATCAACTTCATAAAATTTGATTTTTGTATCATTACCATGTAAGTGGTTTTTTCAGTGATTACTCTGCAAAACTTTTTGTTTAGTTTTTGTTTTTGGGTGTACCTTCTTCCCTGACACAAGTAGTAAAGAACTGATCGCTTACATACATGTCATTTTCTTTTGATTGTTGTCATGTCTGATCTAACCCTTTGCATTTTAAACTCATTGTATCTTCATTCTCTTTGTAGCCCCCTCAGTGCAGTTCTCAAGTGAGATAATAGAGGCTCTTATCTCCAACTGCAAACATTTCCCCCTAGTATCTGAGGGTAGTGTGCCTTAAATGTTTATTGAATGAGTAAATGTAAATAAATGGGCCAACAATTTAAGAGACATTTGCTCAGATAACCCCCTCTTTTTTTTTTTTTTTGTAATAACAGAAAGATACTTTGACAATTACTGAACCAATAGGAATAAGCTCTCAAACTCAGTTGGAAAAGAGGTCAGGGCGCTATTTATAAATGCAAAGAGGAAACGTTCACAGTAGGCTATTTTGAAACATCTGGTTGTTAGTCTAAAAATGTGACTCTTACATGCAGAGAAATGGTGGAATATGCATTTGTATGAAAATTTTAAAATTCTGTCTTTGTTAAAAACTATAGAAGATGAAATTGTGGTCTTGTTTCCTAAGAATTATAGTTCTGCCTTGGAGAACTCTCCATTAGAAAAACAATTCTCAAACCTCAGTCAGTGAACTTAAAATCTGGGTGGAGAGCTTGACAAGGAAAAGATTTACTGAAGCTACAGAGATTATGAAACATTTAACTATATCTAAAATACTTAAACCTAGCTATTATCTAGGCTTCTAATAACAAGTTCTTTTACTAAATAAAAGAGTTAGTATTCCTGGCCTTCACAGGATGTGGAAATGGATATTAAGTTCTAGATTTTTAAAAAAGTTGTGTTTTTCAGATTGCACAATATATAAAACATAAAACAATCTTTACTCCTTGATTCAAGCCATGAAATGATTTTGCCCAGAGCCTGGCTATCTTCGGGTTAAACTTCAGTTATTTTTCTATCTAATAGATGCTAATTTAATCTTTATTGTTGGCCAGGCACTGTTCTAAGCTGTTAATGGATATTTACTCATTTCATTCTTTGAGGTAGATGCTGTTATCATCCCTGTTTACAGATGAAAACAGTGAGGCTTAGGAAAAGAAAGGAATTTTACAAGGCCATGCAAGTAAGCACGTAACAGATCTGAGCCCTCTGGCCCTCACCGTCCTCTGTATCCTGGGTTTAAAGACTTCAGATGAAGTCATCATTTTTCACAACTCTAACCACATCTGTGTTTTACTAAATCAGTGAAACTATGCTTAATGCTGTGTTAGGTGCGTTGTGGAATTATTAGAAGAATAATGTACAGTACTAATTTGAAGGAATGTAATGTGACAGTGTCGGCAGAAGAATGCCATTCAAACCAAGTGCAGTATGATCAGGTACAAACAATAGCTTAGTAATAGCCAGCATTTATTGTACCGTTGTAATTTATGTCAGGTACTATTTTATTTATTTATAGAACATAGCCTTTTTTTTTTAATTATATTTATTTGTGGTTTTTGGCTGGGGCTGGGTTTGAACCCACTACCTCCGGCATATGGGACTGGTGCCCTACCCCTTTGAGCCACAGGTGCTGCCCTCAGGTACTGTTTTATATGAAGGCTATGTGGAACGTATCTACCCCTGTAACGTGAAACATAGTATTAACAATGACTGGATACTTTCCAGACAGCCCTTGTATACCTTACATATGTTGCTTGTTTCATTCTAGCAGAAAATACTATGTGAAGTGTATTATCATTAAACAAGTGAGAAAGCCGAGCTTCAGGGAAGTTCAAGTATACTGTTAAAAAGTAGGGAAGCCTAGGTTGGACTTCAGGCATCGAGTTCTCCAGGCTACCTCTGCACGGAATTAAGAGTAGACTGTGAAAGGGTGGAATAGTGGAGGAAGCCTCTTTAAAATAGGAACGTGGTGTTACTGTAGCTGTCAGACTTGAATTGGCCCCCAAAGGAGAGAAGATAGTCCAGGAAGTTCATTTCCCTTTGTACAGGGAGTTCACGCTGAGTAAAAGTTGACAGGCTGGCCCAAATCTTCCAGCCTATCTTCCTATCTCCCATTTTTTTTATAGTAGTAAAAAATTTATAAAACTTACTATCTTAAACATTTTTAAACATACAGTTCAGTAGTATTAAATATATTTGCATTGTTGTGCAACAGACCTCCAGAACTTTTCTATGCTGTAGAACTATAACTTTATACTCACTAACCAGGCGTCCTCAAACTGCGGCCCGTGGGCCACATGAGGTGGTGTGATTGTATTTGTTCTCGTTTTGTTTTTTTACTTCAAAATAAGATATGTGCAGTGTGCATAGGAATTTGTTCATAGTTTTTTCTTTTATAAACTATAGTCCGGCCCTCCAACGGCCTGAGGGACAGTGAACTGGCCCCCTGTTTAAAAAGTTTGAGGACCCCTGCAACAATCCCTTGCTTTTCTGCCCCAGTCCACTTTCTAATTCTATGAATTTTTTTACTTTAGATACTCATGTAAGTGGAGTCCTACAGGATTTGTCCTTTGTGTGACAGGCTATTTCACCTCATGTAATGACTTCCGGGTTCATCTTTGTTGTAGCATTTGGCAGGATTTCCTTCCTTTTAAGGCTGCTTAGTCTCCCATTATGTGTGTCCCCCGTGTTGGGTTTATCCGCACATCTGCTCATACAACATTCGTGCTGCTGCCACAGCTCACTTCCTTTGTATCAAAAGTTAAGCCTTTAAAATCATGGCCAGGTCTCTTTTGCATCAAGATCTTGTCAAGTTTTTTTTTTTCCATCACCTTTGACAGCTCACGTGCCAGTGAATTTTCCTTTTCATTATATTTGATTTTGGCTTCATGTTGTTTGATATCAATTCTACTAAAATCCTACATTCATTATCTTTCTAAATAATGGATGCAAAATAAATTTCAATAAACTAAGTTCTAGACGATGATTCCTTATATAGTAATTACAAAGATGTTCTCCCTTCATTTGTCATTGGCTGTTAAATCTCAGGCAATTACATGTGGGTGGATGGGTGTAGGTGTCCATGTTTAGTCACTTAGATGGACACGTGCACCCACGATCAAACTGAAGTGATGTATGGGACTTAGACTTCCAAGGACAGGAAAGCCCTTTAAGCCGCATTCCCCTCCTGTGCATGTAAGTGCTCACGCATAGCTGGACAGGGGAGGGAGACGATGAAGTGTTCCCTACTTCTTTACTAGTCAGTTGTGTAGCTGGTAGGAGGCATCCCGGTTAGCAGCGCAGGTTGCGGAATCTCTTGGCATTTTGTCTCCACTGTTTATCTATTGTGTAGTCTTGTGCATGGGATCGTCTTCCTAACACAGCTGTGAGGAGTGGATGAGATCTTATACAGATAGTTTGTAAATGCTGCACAACTGTTGCCTGTTACTATCAGTGGAAATCTGAGGGGAGTGAAAGAGATTGGATGTATTTTGGTGGGTGGGAAGGGGTAGTGGTTATGACAGACGACAGGGGCAGGAAGGTCAGAGCCTGGGGATGACCACAAGAGTGATGGCCAGATGGAGGGAGCAGAGGTTCGCGTCCGGGGTTCACTGGGGGGTGGTGGTGTTGCCACCTGCTGTGCCGGTGAACAGATAGCAGAGGATGCCAAATGACTAATCTTACACTTTTCTTGGGACTAAGCACTTAGCCTAGAGTGATGAGCTAGCAGTCCTGACCTTTCACCTTTGCAGTCTGCTCTATACTGGAGGATGAAGTAATATGATAATATAATTTCTCTAAACCACTTCCTCTTCTGCATGTTTGTGAGGAACAGTGAAGTTGAACACTTGCGGTGAATATCTCTATTAATTAAGGAGTTTGCTTGATGTGTAAGTAACATAATAGTTGTTTCTTGGGACTATATCCTGTACAGCAGCAAAGGAGGACTTCTGTAAGACCTGTAGCCTGTACCAGTTAACCCAGCATATTATCCACATGGAACCCTCTGATTTTCCAAGGAGTGAATCGGTTTCTCCATAGTGAGTTTATTAGCAAATTGAAGGCAGGGCACTTTCTCCTCTTTTATCATTTATCGTGCTTAGTTATAAAGAATCCAGGGAATGAATGTTACATCTGAGCTTTCTTTATTGGGTTCCACTATAGGACATCCTGAATCACCTTTCCTGTCTGCTGGTGCCACTCTGTCCACTCTGTCACCAGCACCAGCAAAACCATTTTCTCAGACATTTCTGCAACTAACCTGGGGAGATGGTTTCATTCTAGTGGGAATGACTGTTCCGGAATACAATAAAGTCTCATTGTTACTAGACTCTGTAAGACTTGTGTTGATAACATTGAAAAGCTCTATTATTCATTTAGCAGCTTTATTTATATAAATGTACGTCTTCTAAAATTCCTCTCAGGCCTGTGATTCTATGATTGTCAAGCCTCTTTTCTCACATGGGTAGTTTCTAACGTGGCTAAAATTTGTCTTCCTCCAGTTTGTACACGTCTTACTTCACAATGTTGTGCACTTTTGTGTGTGTGTCTTCATCATATAACTGAACACTGCTGTACCAGGCCGTTTTGCCCCCTGTGAGATACTAGAGTCAGGCAAAGTTGTTTCTAGAAGTTGTCAGTGTTGAATACAGAGTGACCTCGTGGTTTAATGAAGCGACCCATTCAGTATTGAGCACTGACAACTTCTAGAAACACCTTTGTCTGAGTCTAGCATCTTACAGTGGGCAAAATGGCCTGGTGCATTTGTTTTGTCCACGAAAACACGTTTGTTTTCTTTCCTAGTTCAACCAGGGGACATGGCAAAGGTCCACCATTAATGGATGTAGGGTGGGAGGGGCTCACTGTAGTGGTTTTTCTATTTTTTTTTTTTTTTTTTTTTAGTTTTTGGCTGGGGCTGGGTTTGAACTCACCACCTACGGCATATGGGGGCTGGTGCCCTACGCCTTTGAGCCATAGGTGCCGCCCTGTAGTGGTTTTTCTTACTTGAGGGTTGCACTGGGAAACCTGTCCTAGTGAGCCCCACATATGGCTTGGAATGCTTCTAGCTGACCTGACACGCCTAGCTGTTAATTTGAAGACCTCTTTTTGTGGTTAGAGGAATTGAAGAAGTCTGTGTGTGTGGAACCAGTCGTTATTTTTAATAGCTTGGTGGCTGACATAGCCCCAAATTTTAAAACCTTACTTTCCACTGTTCATCTGGAATCATCTCAAAGCTGGGAGAAGTTATTTAGCAACCATTCATAGAGCAGCCGATATAACCGGACAGTGTTCAAGCTTAAGGTCTACAACAGTGAAGAGGAGACAAGACTCCTCTTGAAGCCATCAGCAGACATCAGACTTTAGTAATAAATGCCATGGAGATGGATAAAGCAAGGGTGAGAGGTAGTGGGTTACACGCTGTGTTTGCAGGCTCAGGGCGATTGGGGAAGGCCTCCCTGAAGAGGGGACAGTGGAGCTGAGACCTGCTCGAGTGATGGGTTGAGCCATGAGACGTGGGTCTCATGAGATGGGTCAGGCATAAGGTCTGAAGTAGGAACAGATTCAGGCCAGTGGGATGGCTGTCACCTCGCCAAAGGAGATGTAGGTGGGAAGATGTAGGAAGTGATATGGCGTGACTTTTGTTATTCCATTGATCATTCTGGCTTCTGATTGGACGTCCACCATGTGGGGGAATCAAGGAGCCAGGACAGAAACAGGGATATGAATCCAGGAGACTGTCACAGACGTCTGAGGTAGACAACAAGGAGATGGCTTGGATTAGGAGGGGAGGAGGGGACGAGGGGAGGAGTAGTTGGATTCAGGATGTAGTTTCAAGGTAGAGCTAAAGTAATAAGGTTCTGTTTACTATATAATATGGCAAACTGGGCGTGTAGCAGGTGCCTCTAGATGATTCCTCCCTTTTACTTTCTTGTAGAAATGGTTCGGGACACCCAAATGTAAGTTTGTCCATTCTCTAAACATGTACTGTGTATATATCATATATTGTGTTTATAAACAAATAATTTGGTATGTATTGGTAGCTTACCTGGATTACACATCTTGGCAGAGTTTATTATAATAATAAAAATGGCAAACCCTTACTGAGCATTTGTAATTTCCTGTTGGTGTTCTGAGTGCTGCGTCTCTATTAACTCATTTAAGTCTCACAGAAGAGGGAGAGAGAAGCTGCTTTACTGTTAACATACCCACTTTGCTGATGATACAGATGTAGCACAGAGAGGTGAAACTCTCACCCAAGCTCATCAGGTCAGCAGACCAGGGAAGTGGGATTTGGCCCCGTTGTTCACTTCAGCATCTTGGCTTCTGTGCTGTGCTCTCTGTGGAACAGGCAGAATCTTAAACACTTGCTATAGTCTGAGGATACATGCTCCCCCCAGTTTGTTTGATGAAGCTGACCAAGGTAATGGTACTAAGAGGTGTGGGTCCTTTGGGAGGTGACTAGGTCAGGAGAGAAGGGCCCTTGTGGGTGGGATAAAAAGAGGCCTGTGGGAGCTTGTTTGTGGCTTTTTCTCTCTGCCACGTGAGGACATGAGGAAGGTTCTGTGAGGAGTGAGCCCTCACTAGGCGTCAAATCTGCCAGCGCCTCGATCTTGGACTTACCAGCCTCTAGGATGTGAGCAGGACATTTCTGTTGCTGATAAATGATCTGGTCTGAGGTATAGATGGTCCCTGACTTACGGTAGTTTAACTCAGGACTTTAGACTGCATGATGGTGTGACAGTGACATATATTCAGTAGAAAGTGTCCTCCTCCATTACGCCGGGTGTCACGGCAGCTTGCCGCGGCTCTCAGGCTGCTACACATTTTTAACTAAGGATATTTTCAGTTTACAATGAATTTATTATCATGTCACCTCATGGTCAATCAGAGAGCATCTCTGTCACAGCAGCCTTCATGGTCGAGACAACACGCTGAGAAGTAGATGGTGTAGAAATGTGGACAACAGAGTATGCTTCTTATTCAGTAGAGACCTCAGGAAGGAAAAGTGTGTGTGTTAGATGTTGAAGAATAGAAAGAAGTTTAGTCATGAGCGCCCAGGACTCTAGTGGTGACAGGGGTGAATGTTCACAAGTCTGACTGTGTGAGGCACTTGCGGTGGTGGATTATCTCCCTGAATCTTCACCAATGTTGAGATACCTTGCAGGCAGCGTTTCCATCATAAAGGAGGGGAAGTAAACAACACTGTCATGGACGGTGTATGTTTAGACTGCTAAAAGTGGGAGAAGCAGGATTTGAACTTAGCCTGACTCTAGACTTTTATGCAAATTCACTGTTAGGCGGGCCGTTGTAAAGATTTAGCAATGTAATTACCAAATTTTGTCGCACATTTCAACCAACTTTGCAAAGTGTTACAAATAGAGATTTAGGGACCATGTTATCAGCAGTTGTGAGTCACTGACCTAGAAGGTGGTGTTGAGTGGCAGTGAACTCAGCTGGTGGTCAAAACATGGAGAGCTTCAGTTTCACTTTAAGGAGTTTGGACATGCTAGAATTTTACAGAGTTAGGCCTGTCCATGTCCTTGTATCAAATAACGTGACCCTATAAGGAGAGAACTGGGTCTGTGAACCCCTTGTGTGGACAGACCTCTAAACAGCGACATGTTTGGAGGATGGAACTTACACTTGAGTGCAGAGAGCATTGTAGGGCCAGAGGAAAGGATCTGCCTCTATGTCGTGAAAAGGAATCAGATTCATTCCATTTCATTCAGGCCATGTTCAGCATGTCGAGTGGCGGCAGAGATGGTTTGGGGTGGACTATTTAATATTATATTTGTCCTTGGTTCAGGCACCTAAGAAGTATGGGTGTATATTCCAAAGGAAGGAAAGCATTTTGTATTTTGAACAAATATACATGCACACACATAGCAAAAACTAATGAAAGGGGTCTCAACACTTATTCCATCCCTACAAACCTCTCCTCTCTTAAACATATTCCGAGCTATAAATGAATGTGGAGAATGAAATGATTCATTCTATTTTAAGGACTTGATAGGATGCCTTCAAAGAGGAAGGTAATACTGGCTATTCCTAATTTTACATAGTGTGCAGGGTAGCAGACATGGCATGGGCAAGAAGTATGCGGTTATCAAACACCTGTTGTCTCAGGGGGACATAAATTAACAAGAATAAACTGAGTAAAGACTTTTGGTAGAATGTTTGGCAAGGGTCAAATATGAGCCTTGAGTTCATACATAGGGATGCCAATCATGTAGGAAATATATCAGGTCTGACATTTGGCAAGTAATTGCTATTTACATCAACAATACCTTCTATTATTTTAATATCGTTAGAGACCAGACTGTGATAGGGCACTACAGACATCCTCTTCAGGATGTGAAGTGACACGCTGGCTTTGGATTTTTGATAGTTCATAGATAATGTGGAGACTGGGCGGAGTCATATTTGTTGCAGCCATCTGGACGAGGGGAGTAATTGAGGGTGTGAACCCTGGTAAAGGCTGTGAGGATGGAGGAGTGTACCTGCCTCTTAATCCAGCTGCCATAACAATAGAAATTTATTTTACATAGTTCTAGAGGCTAGGAAGTCCCCAAGATCCAGTTGCCAGCTGGTGAGGTTCCTAGTGAGGACCCTCTTCTGGGTTTGCAGACAGCTGACTCTGTGATCTCACAGTGGGAATTTGGGGTAGAATAAATAGAGTCTCTTAGAAGAATCTAATTTTGTGTATCAAGGTCTGATCCATATGAACCCATTTAACATTAAACCTCCTTGGAGGCCCTCTCTCCAAATGCAGTCACTTTGAAGATTAGGGTGTCCACATGAAGTTTGGGGGGACACAGTGCTCTGCTTGACAAGGAGTAAGGTCAGTGCCTTGCCTGCCTCCTTGAATGTGGTGGGTAAGGCGAGGGTGGACTTGGGAATGTCTTCTGGGCTTCAGATCTGGGTACTGGCTGCCTGCTGGTGCCATTACTTGCAGTGGCAAAGGGGAAAGGTCCAGAGGTTTCTTGGTGTGTATTTTATTAAAATTATTTTTAATCCTGTTTAAGTTTTTGTGGAGACAGTTAAGTAAAAGTATGACTTTTTATTATCTACCCCAAAGGAAGGTGCTTCTAATCCTCTGGCCAAGGATGATGACTGTATAAGTATCATATCTTAAATTCTTGAAGTGGGTGAATTTTATTTTCACTTATTGTTACCTTGGGAGTTGATTTCCATTTTCTGACGTACCAGAAAATGGAAGCAATACATTTATTTACATAATGATTGTGTAGAATAAGAGTAGAAAACGAGGTTTGCATATTTTATTGAGGTTTAACTTTCTTTTCCCCCACGTTTTGACCTTTTAGGTGTGTGACCCAGGGATACCTTATTGACAAATACGTTCTTTGTCTCTCATTTGTAATTTGTAATTTATTTCTTTGCTCCTGTAGCATGTCCTGAAAGAGATACATGCTTTTCCTTTTTTCCTATACCAGCTGATTAATTTTTGCTTATATTTTTAAATAGTTGAGGCAATAGCTTATGGGATGTAACATGTGGAGTCTAAGCAGTGCCTTTTAGACAGCTGTTTCAAAGATTATTTTCAGCATTGCATCAAAACTTGTTCAGTGAAATTTAACCTTGTTTGGGTGTGACTCATTTTATTACTTCAGTATATGTATGTAAGGCATATACTATATTTTTTCCTTCTTATTAAAGCATTATATACAGAAATTTGCACATAACACATTTTCATAAGATGACCTAACCATGTAACTAGCACCTAGATGAATTTACTTTTGTTAATGCTTAATTGTGTTGTTTGAAATATAAATGAGCTTATATCAATCTTCCGTGTGGAAGAAATGTGACCTTTAAACTTTTTCCTTGTCATTTTGTGTGAGCGTGCTTCCTGGTACCTAATACATTTAAGAATTAGCTAATTATTCAGCTAGTGTTATCTTGTATATTAATATCAATCGTTGATGTGTAATGCTGCCTGCTTTTTAGAAATGAAAACAATTGACCTGAGAAATATGTTCTAACTGCTTTTTAAATATTTGAAAGTAAGTGTATTGAAGGGGAAAGTTGTGTATATATAGCTACTGTTAAGAAAAATTACCTAAAACTTGGAAACCAAAAGAATGTTCTTTTAGTCCCTTGTCAGGAATATGGCGTACCAGGCCCACCCTAAGGATGTTTAACACTAATTCCAATTCCTGTGCTTGACTTGACTGTTTATGGAATAGAGCGTAGACACTGGGACATTGCCTTTAGCTTATAGCTTTTTGTTCAGTAGAAAGAGTAACCTCAAATGTTATGGTTTTATTGCCTTGTAAAACATTACTAGTTTTTTATCTAACCTAGTTGTCTTCTTTTCATGCTTTTTTAGAAATGCCTTTTCTGAGGAGCTGTATAAACCTGTCCCACAAATGCTGTTGGAAACAGCTTTACCATCTACTTGTTCCCTCATCAGTTAATGAGGCTAATATAATTTTTGATGTAGGTTCATTCTTTGTCACGTCTGTGCCATTTTTTGAAAGTCAAAGTTTGGTACAACCATGGCATTTCTGTCCTGTACCTCCGCACTCTACCTAGGAATTGACTTTCTAGGGCGTGCAAAGCCGTGAACCAGGATCCCAAACTCCATGAGTGAAACTACTGTCCTAGTTGCCATTGTATATCTTTAAAGGAAGCTTATCCTGTAAAAGTAGGTTTTAATTGGAAAGATGTTTGGAGAAAACTTAGAGATCTAAAAATAGATCTGCCATTCAATCCTATAATACCTCTACTAGGTATATACCCAGAAGACCAAAAATCACATTATAACAAAGATATTTGTACCAGAATGTTTATTGCAGCCCAATTCATAATTGCTAAGTCATGGAAAAAGCCTAAGTGCCCATTGATCCACGAATGGATTAATAAATTGTGGTATATGTACATCATGGAATATTATGCAGCCTTAAAGAAAGATGGAGACTTTACCTCTTTCATGTTTACATGGATGGAGCTGGAACATATTCTTCTTAGTAAAGTATCTCAAGAATG